>ML805390.1:295088-318438 GCA_009831015.1 Picea engelmannii | reverse complement strand
AGAAGAAGAAGAGAGCCTAGCCATTGCTACACTCTTTCTTTCTTCTTCCCTTAAGCTAGCCATACCTTTAAACTTCAAGAGGAAGAGGACGTCCCAGGCCTAGGTTATCTACACCTAGGGCCATTTTTCTTTTAGGGTTTGATGAAAGAGCTTTGCCTTTGCAACACTCTCCCTCTTTAAACTCTCTTTTCTTGATTTTACTTGTCTTTGAGCTAGTTGTTTGCCGGGAAGGAGGAGAGAGCACGAGGCCTTGCTTAAGCAACACTAGAGTGAGCCTCTCTCCCATAGGGTTCTATCTTTAAGGCCCTGCTATTACAGCACCTTGAAACCTTTCCCTCTTGTCCTTTGAATCTCATCCCCTTCAACTTGTGCATCCTTCACCTTTTGACTCCATAACCCTAGGCACTGATCTTTAGCCTCCAATGTTGAAGTGAAAGTGATTGAAACAACTCTCAAAACCTCTTATAAATTGAAACCCTAACTAACTACTAACCCTAAAAGCTGACGTCACCCTTGGTTATTTCATCTTGACGCAACAATTTTTATATAATAAGCAATTAGATGATGGTTTGATGCATTTATTGAAAGAGGATTGATTAGATACATTGATTGCTACATCATATTGATATTTGTTGGCGAAGTAACATCATTTCATTATTGTATTAACAAACATTGACTTTGTCAATATTTATTGTTGCAATTGCTTATATATTGATATCAGATAGTCTTATGAAGTACTAACCCATTGAATCATAGCTTTCATATATATATTGGCTTGATTTGTCCCAGGCAGGTGTTCTTCTTTGGGCCTACACTTCATTATTGGTTGTTTAGCTGGGACTATATATTTTGGTGGTGACCTGTGAAGGGGGAACTTTACTTTGAATTTTAAAACCTTTGCCTCTTCAAAGCCCCAGGTTACTGGGGACGTCTCCCCTGGGCCTAACCTCCCTAAAGAGAAAGAACCTCCCCATCATGGTGACATTGGGTGGGATAGGTTCCTGTTACGCCAGTTTGGCCTTCTACTTCATAGCCACTTGGCCTAGCTACAAACTGTGTGATAACAACATGCATAAGCAAGAAATATTCTGATGGCTTCCAATCTTGCCACTGGTGCAAAGGTTTCATCAAAATCTTGTCCTTCAACTTGTGCATACCCCTTACAGACTAATCTGGCTTTATTCTTAACAATTTTTCCTTTTTCATTCATTTTATTCTTAAACACCCATTTGGAGTCAATTACATTCTTATCTATAGGTCTAGGAACAAGCTCCCAAGTATTGTTCTTCTCAATCTAATCCAGTTCCTCATTCATTGATTTTAACTAGTTTACATCTTTACTGGCTTCATTAAATTTATTGGGTTCCACCATGGATATGAAGGCTATATGTGATTGCTCAGTGTCTTTGATTATCCTTCTCCTGATTTGTATACCTTTGTCTTTCTCACCAATTATCTGACTTGCAGGATGATTCTTTTGAGTAATCATGGAAGGAGGATTTGATGTTTTCTGCATTGATATCACTATCACAGGATTTTGATGAGGATTAGATGTTTTGGGTGGCTCAATTGTGACAGTGATATCAACGCTTGCTCCTGAGCCAAAGAGATCCCATCAAAAAATGCCAGTAGTCCAAAAAGGATCCTGACCTTCAGGGCCTGTGAAAGGTCCGGTTGGTAATCTGGAAGACTCAACAACAATCTCTCCTGATGAATTCACTGGAAAAATACGTCTCACAAAGTCGGGAGGAAGTCATAAGCCCTCTATAGAATCTATAATTCAGAATTGGTCTAAAGAGTCAGTTCTTTCCACTCGTGGAGTGGCAACGTCTTGGAATTCACTCTGTTGAGGAGAGCCCTCCGATGAGTTGGTAGGCAAGGGTTGAGAACCTTCCATATATTCTGGGGGTAGTCCTTGCACTCTATGTGAGCGACGTGGAGGGTCAATGGTGATCGAGCTAAAATCTCACAAAATAACTTCTATGGCCAACTTATGGAAAAAAAAAACAGCCACTAGTAAAATCTAGGAATCAAAACCAAGCAAACAAGACCTTCCTATTCCAAAGTCACTAGTTGGTGATGAAATCCAACGTCGTGATGTCGAGACAAGAAGGGGCTGGACTAGGGTTGAAAATTTACATTGACGACCTGCTTAACGGACTTACACCTTGGTGCAAGATCCCACACATAATCGTGGGTATACCCTCCAAGGAGTCCGAGTGAGTCTGACCAACATCGATTCCAAGTACTGTGAAGACTTATCCCTCCACAGTCACCTTGTGTAAGATTCTAAGAAGATAGGCTACTAAAGTTACCACAAACAACAATGATGCCTGGGGGAACAGTCGATAGTCTGATCCACACGCAAGGGCAGGGTATCTAGCTTGAAATCAACTTGAGAGGCTTCCACTCATCATTGTGGGTATACCTTCAAGCGACCCCCATAATACGTGCGATTTCTACACCGAGATCAACAAAGAAGGGTGAGTAACTCTGTCAATCTCAATGTGACCTCAGGTTTGACCCTTGTGTGAGAAGGGCTTCCTAGGACAAAATGTTGCAAATGGAATTTGACACTCCCTATCACAAGATACTATTGTGTGTTTTGCGCTTTGGAGAGTATGTCTCACTGCGTATTCCAAAGCTCTAGCCTGGCTAATGTTGGTGCAAAAGATCCCTCAAAAATGTTACTAGTTGAATTTTAAAGTTGCGCAATATTATTAAAGAATGTTTTTACGCAAGAGGGAGACATAAATGAAACCAATGTTGTGTAAGACTTTGACCCAACAATGCGTAAATAGAAATGAATGATACAAACTTTTGCTCGATGAATTCTATCTACAGCAGGGAAAAATGATTTTTCTGGAACAATGCAAACTACGATGTACGATTCTCTTTTTAAAGGCAATACCAAACAATCATTGACAATGCAAATTCATTATTCGTTCTCTTTCAAGATTTTAACGCCAATATTTTCTGAATAAATGATTGCTTAAACGAAAAGACTTTTTATTTATTTATTTAGAAACCAAAAAATAGGGATGGAACTAAGAAAAAGTAAGCAAACAATGAAAATAAAATACTCAACAAACACCCAAATCAATCTTTCAATGGAGATAAAAAATAAAAAATTGACAAGAAAAAGTCTCTTCAAATGCACATGGACAAAGAACTTTCCAAGCAGGAAGCAATCTAAAAGGAAAATTAATCCCAACTTTTAATCCAATCAAAGACTTTTGACCAAACAAGCACTCAGATCTTAGAATCATAGATTATACCCTTGTTGATAAAAGGTCAAGAAGTAAAAACTGGGAAAAAATGATTAAGAAGAGTTTTCGATGTTCGAAAACCAATCAACCGCAAGATTTGAAGTCAAGAAACAATCAAACACTGGCAAAAGAAGTTCTTCCCAGGTAAAGAAACAAATCTGGGCATAAAAAAAAAACAAGAAGACCTAATCCAAAACTTTTACAAATGAGTTCGCAGCCTAGTGGTGGGGTACAATGCGAAAATTAGGAATTCTCACAGTCTAGACACTGGCAGGGTGTGAGAAGGTCGCACTGGACTGAACAGTAGGGTGCGAAAATCAATGGTTCTCACAGGCTATAGAGAGGTATAGTGCAAGAAGGTTTGTAATCAAGGAAAATTTGGAAAAGGGACAAATTTTTTGAGTGAAATTCTAGGTCCAGAGAGTCTATATGGGTTTCCTACAGACTCAGAGACTAGTTGAATGTGTTTAACTTGTTTTGAATGCATGTGATTAATTGTGAGTGAGAATGTTTTTATTCCGCGTAGTAACACCTACACAGTAGTGAGTGAAAAGTGGTGCTACAACTTGGTATTAGAGCCAAGGTTTCGACACTGAGCTTAGATGGGCCAGTTGAGTGGTCTTTGGACCAAGGGTGTGAGGAGAGATTGTATCTGGAGGACCAATTTCGGACCCTGGTAAGATCAGGAGGTATAGCGGTGTGGGAAACCGCAGCCGGTGTGGTCTATGGCCACAGGGAGAGAGGAATCCACACCAACAGTGCTAGAGCCTTAGGATCTGTTCGAGAGGGAAGGTGAACCCTCGTGACCGTCAGATCTGGAAAATGTGCACAGGGATTAAAATCCCTTTTGAAATGCACAGGAGTGTGGGAATCGTGATATGCGAAATCCAAAAAACCCGAAAAACCGTGGAGATCTACATGGTAGATCTGGGAGGAAGGCTCAACCGTTAGATCTAGCGAAGCCATGCTCGAGTTAGTCGTGAAACCTTTCGGATTTCTCAAAGTCGGGAGATGGGAAGTGGGGGAGGTGAACACCTCCAAAAACCTGAAAACCCGAAATCCCGAAACGATCTACACCATAGACTGTAGGAAGGGAGTTGACCGTTTGATTCAGCGGAGGAGTAAACCGTATTTTTTTTCGGGATTTCGGCAGATGGAAGTTTGAGATGTGGGGTGCACAAACTCTCGATGCCCGAAAACACTGAAACGCCGAAAAGATCTGCGCCGTAGATCTGAGAGGGGACCTAACCGTTGGATTTTTCTTGGAATGGATGTGGGCGCATGAATGTGTACCACGTGCCAGTGAGTCGAGAATACATGCAAGAGTGGTGGGACCAAAAGACGTCACCGAAGGTGACGTGGACCCTCCTGAATGTACCACGTGCCACTGTGGTGAAGGGAAATAGTTGTGCTGTGGGCCCGAAGAATAAATTAATTTGCGATTTCGGAATTCGCAAAGGAGGAAAATGAAGGCTCAACACTCCAACTCGTGAAGTCGCGAGTTGGTGAAGAAGTTCTAGCACTTAGCCCTAGCCTACGGTCATGTGTAGCAGGCACTAGCGAGGAGGGAGCCATACCCGTATCGCATCTTGGGTATCAGTGTTTGGAGGAAATGAGTCGAGGGTCTTCGACTCATGAACTCGTGAGATCGCGAGTTGTGAAAGGGTGACTTTGGTTACGAAGATTTAACTGTTGGATCTTCATGGACTGAGATTCCGATGTTCCGAAGTCCCGAAATTTGCAGAGCCGGATAGAGCTCAGAAAACTTTGTGAAGTCAAAACGTTTTTTTTCTTGTTCACGTTGGCTTATGAATGTTGTAAGTTTTCTTGAAGGTTTAAGGGATTGAAAAACTTCAGTTGACTGCACGCTGTGTGTGCAGAGTTCAACGAGTGTCAGGACAGCCGAAAACTGACACCAAGTATGGAATTGGAAGAGGTGCAGATTGCCTCCGAAACAGAAGACGAAAGAGAAGGAAAGGATGTCAACTTGGGAGTCGAAGGAACAAACTCTATTGGGCACGGAAAAGAGATAGCTAAAGAGGGACGCATGATGAAACTCATTGAAAAATTGCAGAAAGATGCCCAGGCTTACCGAGCTGATAGCCGAAAGCTCATGAAAATCAGGGATCGGCAGGGTGAATTCAACTTAAAAATGTTGAAGAGCCTGGAAAGAATAGAAAAGAAATTGGAAAAAGAGAGTGACACAAGCAGATCAAGAAGTGTCAGAACCTCTGAGAGAAGAAGAAGATCGAGGAGTGGTAGCACACATTACCGTCTCTCCCCGAAGCATTTTGGCAAGGAGACACACAGTAGTTCAAGCCCATCCCCTACCAGAAAACACTGAAAATCTGGAAGGGATGAATTGAAATGGGAAATAAACAAGATTAAACCACCTACATTCGATGGTGAACATAAGAAGGAAGAAGATTCCGAAACATGGTTGTTGGGTATGAAGAAATACTTCCAACTGCAGAATTATTTCGCCCATGCAGAAGGAAGAATTGCAATGTACCAGCTGAAAGGAAAAGCATCCATGTGGTGGGATCAGTTGGTGCAGGTGCAACACATCAGAGAGAAAGACGTCATGTGGAAGGAGTTTAAGAGGTATTTTGAGAAGAAATACCTGACCAAAAGATACTATGACAGAAAGATGAATGAGTTCTTTGAACTCAAGTTGGGCAACATGACCATTGATGAGTATGAATGAAGTTTTCTGGAACTACTAAAGTATGTTCCATTCATCAAAGACGAGGCTGTCAAAATTTAGAGGTATCTGAGTGGACTGCCACCTTCCATTGGTGACAAGATTCAATATGACGATCCTAAGACCATGGAAGAAACCATAAGAAGGGAGAAATTCTTATACGAACAACAAAGAGAAAAGCCTACCTTTCGGAAGGCTTGGGATGACCAAAAGAGGTTTAAGAAAGAACAGAGGCAGAAGGGAAACAAACCTCCCTTTTTCAGAAACAGTCCCCATGGACAGTCATCTTTTAGAGAGCCCAAGAAAGTTGAAGGGAGTGAGCAGATGCCAAGACCGCCACCTATGGAGTGTTGGGGTTGTAAAGGAAACCATAGGTACAGAGACTGCCACCACAGAAAAGATAAAGCAAGAATTGTTCAAACTGTTCAGCAAGCTGAAAAAGTGGAGGATATGGGCAGCAGAATGCCAAGGATCTACACAGCCCTGGACAACAAACAAGCATAATTTCAATCTCACATGATTGAAGTGGAAGATACGATCAACAACCGACCACTTGTTATTTTAATTGATTCAGGGGCTAGCCATAGTTATATAGATCCTAGAGTGTTGGAAAGTTTGCATTTAACAAGGAGTAAACATGAAAAGTCTTGGCTAGTGAAGTTGGCCACAGGAACCAAAAGGAAGGTCACTGAATTGGTTAAGTCCTGTTCAGTAGACATGGAAGGAATGAGCACTAAGGCTGAACTGAACATTTTGTCTTTAGGCTCATACGATTACTTAATTGGGATGGACTGGTTGGACCAGTACCATGCCCTTCTAGACTGTCGTAACAAGAGGTTTACATGCTTGAACGAAGAGGGAAATCAGGTAACGGTCCAAGGAATTCCTAGAGTCATGGATATTAGGGAAATCTCAGCCATGCAGCTGAATAAATGTTACAGGAAAGGCTATCAATTATTTGCAGCTTGGGTGGAAGAAGCATCCCGATATGTAGTCTCGAATCTGGAAGACCACGAGGTACTCAAAGAGTTCAAGGACGTATTTCAGGAGGTACCTGGACTACCTCCGAAGAGGGACATCGATTTTTCTATAAATTTGATGCCTAGAGAAGCTCCAGTTTTGAAGGCTCCTTATAGAATGAGTACACCAGAGAGCTGAAAGAGTTGCAATTGCAGCTCGAAGAGCTACTAAAGAAGGGATACATTCACCCCAGCGTGTCATCGTGGGGTGCCCCAATCCTATTCGTGAAGAAGAAAGATGGGGCATTGAGATTGTGCATTGATTTCCGACAGTTGAATAAGGTAACTGTCAAGAACAAGTATCCTCTGCCAAGGATCGATGATCTTTTTGATCAGTTGAAGGATGCGAAAATATTTTCAAAAATAGATCTCCGATCAGGATATCACCAAATGAGAATAAATGATGAGGACATCAACAAGACTGCCTTTAGAACAAGGTATGGTCATTATGAGTTCACGGTGGTGTCGTTCGGGTTGTCCAACGCACCTGTTGTTTTCATGTGCTTAATGAATGGAGTGTTCAGAGATTATTTGGACAAGTTTGTCATAGTCTTCCTGGATGATATCTTGGTGTATTCCAAGACAGAGGAAGAACATGAGAAACACCTGAGAATGGTGTTGCAGGTGTTGAGAGAACACCAGCTATACGCAAAACTGAGAAAGTGCTCATTTTATCAAAGGCAGATTCATTACTTGGGGCACATTATATCAAAGGAAGGGATCGTTGTGGATCCTAAAAAGGTTGAGGTCATTCGAGAATGGTTAGCGCCAAGGAATGTGGCGGAAGTTAGATCTTTTATGGGTCTGGAAGGCTACTATAGAAGGTTTATAGCCAGATTCTCAAGGATAGCTCTTTCTATCACTTCCTTGCAAAGGAAGGAGAAGAAGTTCAAGTGGACTGAAGAATATGAGAGCAGCTTCCAACGATTGAAGCAGTTGCTAACCAGCGCTCCAATCCTAAAGATTGCAGATCCAAATAAGGATTACGTAGTGTGAACCGATGCGTGTAAGGAGGGACTGGGAGGATTTCTCAGCCAAGAGGGATTTGTAGTTTGTTACGAGTCCCGAAAGTTGAAGGAGCATGAGAGGAATTATGCCACTCATGATTTAGAGTTGGCAGCAATCATCCACGCCTTGAGGAAATGGAGACATTACCTCATGGGCAAAAATTCGAGTTGAGAATAGACCATAACGGTCTGAAGTATTTATTTGATCAGCCGACTTTAAATGTTAGGAAAATCAGGTGGCTGGAGTTTCTGTGCGAATATGACTTTGATATCAAGCATATCAAAGGGAAAGAAAATAAGGTGGCTGATGCACTCAGCAGAAAAGTGCACGAATTACATGCTACAACCATTAGCATGTACATGACTAAGATTAAAGACAGAATTTTGGAAGCTGCAAATGTTGATTTGTAGTACAGAGGTTTAGTAGCAAAGCTATAGCAACGTGAGAGACCACATACTAAGGAAATTTACACCTTGGGAACTGATGGCTTACTTCTGTATAAAAACAGAGTGTATGTACCCAATGTCCAAGATTTGAAGCTAGCAATTTTGAAAGAAATGCATAACATGGCTTATGCTGGACATCCCAGATACCAGAAAACTGTGGCAGTAGTCAAAAGCCATTACTTTTGGCCGAGTCTGAAGAAGGAAATCGTTGAATACATCACCAGATGTATGGAGTGTCAGAAGGTTAAGACTGAGCATAGGCACCCAGCAGGGTTGCTGCAGCCTTTACCCATTCCTGAATGGAAATGGGATGTGGTAACAATGGATTTTATCACTGGACTACCTAGAACAAGCAAGCAACATGATTCAATCATGGTGGTGGTGGACAAGCTTACTAAAGATGCCCATTTTATTCCATTGAAAACCACCCACAGGGAAGCTGATGTTGTTGATATCTTTTTAAAAGAAGTTGCACGCTTGCACGGAATTCCTAAGACAATTGTGTCTGATAGGGACCCAAAATTCACTTCAAATTTCTGGAAAGGACTGTTCAAAGGATTCAGAATGAATCTGAACTTTAGTATAGCGTATCATCATGAGTCTGATGGTCAGACAGAGAGGGTGAACAGGGTAACAAAAGACATACTGAGAATGTATGTGATGGATAAACCATCAAGGTGGGAAGACTACCTGCATTTGGTAGAATTCGCCTACAATAATGGGTATCATTCATCATTGAAGATGAGCCCATTAGAAGCACTTTATGGAAGAAAGTGCAACACTCCAGTGAGCTGGGATAATCTAGTTGACAGAGCAGTCGTTGGGCCTGAACTGCTCAAAGAGATGGAAGATCAAATGATAAAAATTAAACAGAATCTAAAAGTTGCCCAGGATAGGCAGAAAAGTTACGCTGATAGTAAAAGAACCCATAGAGAATTCAAAGTGGGTGACCATGTTTTCCTGAAAGTGAGGACTAACAAGAGTTCCCTGAAGTTGGGAAGTTGCGCCAAATTGGCAGCAAGATTTTGTGGGCCATTTGAGATCCTGGAAAGGATTGGGCCAGTTGCATACATGCTTGCATTTCCTGCATCTATGACTGTACATAATGTGTTTCATGTTTCACTTCTTAATAAATATGTACCTGATGCTAATCATGTTATCGATTGGAATGTGATTCAGGTGGAACCAGAAGGTGTCCTGCAAGTGCATCCTGTGCGCATATTGGATAAGAAAAGCAAACAGCTCCAGAATCGAGCTATAGAGCTTGTAAAGGTCCAGTGGACCTAGTACGGTCCCGAGGACGTGACATGGGAGCATGCAGATGCTATGTGGGCAGAGTACCCGCATCTTTTTGAAAATTTTGAAAGGCTTGCAGAGACAGTGTAAGTTGCACTAAGGACAATGCAGAAATAAGGGGAGGGGGATTGTAGTGTCCCCAAGGCTGAGCCCTGTTGTAAATCATGTTCTGAAAGGAATTGTAATTATGTTTTATAGGCTGGTGAGCCAAGTTTTTATAAGTTGGTGGCTTATGTGTTTGTTAAGCCAGGGGGCCTAAGTTTTGAAGGCTAAGAGACTCCTGTTGTATATGTGATCACGTAGAACAAAATAATAAAAATTTGTAAACTACGCTAGGTGCAGACCGACCATGATGAATGAGTGAAAGGGGACTGAGCTTCCATAGAAAATGCAAGGGATTAGGGGCTGGAAGGTTGGAAAAGGGGCTAAGTGTTAAGCCTAGGGGGCTTCAGCCTTGGGAATAATATTTCTTCAGCCTTGGGAATAATATTTTAAAATTATTCCAAAAAGGCATGAGCATTTCATGTTTTATCCTAAGTTCCTAACCATGAGGAAGGTGATGCGTGCTGGGTAAACGAATGCAGTTTCCAGGGCGACAAGTGTCAGCCCCGACCCATGCAAATAAAATGGTGAAGATGAGACATGATGGGGGTTCTCCTCCATTCCACCCAACGGCCTGAGTGCATACGACCTCTGAGCGGTACGACGGATCCAACCTCTGCAAAAAAACCTCGTACATATTCTGAACTGAAAAACCTGTGTTCGTCTGGATAATCCGTGTGTATCCTCTATATGAGATCGAGCTTGTGTGTGGGGTCTCTATCCCAAAGTCATGACCGTGAGCCATTCGACCATTGTTGAGCCTGTAGGAAAGCCGCGTTAGTTTTCCCTATTGATTTTTGTGGCCACGCAGTGCTGGACTGTGTGTGTCTTGTTGGCCAGTGGAGCAACACTCTCTCCAGGAGAGAGAGTGTACAAAGGAAGGAGAGAACTCCTGGAAGGAACCTTGTAGCTGCCACAGAGCCCGGAGACTTCCGGTCCGGCTTGTTGCTGTAACCTAAGGCAAGGGAGGTTAGCAGCCGAAGGACTGTCCAGGTGACAGAGAAGGTGTATACTCCTGGGGTGGAACAGGCATGTGGGGAATGAGGGTCTGTGGGCAGTGAGCGTGAGAGGTTCCTGGGAGAGAATCCCATCCTTGTGGCCGTGTGTTGTTTCCTTGTAACCTCAGCCTAGCCTAGGATTCCTTGTCTTGGGGTGGAGCTTAGTCCCAGCTCGGGGGTGACCCACTGTTAAGCTGATGAGCAGTGCGATCTAAGGCTGGGAGGTTCGTGGAAGGCCTACACTTGGTTGGTGGAATCTACCACTATTCAAAGATAAGTACCAGATGATGCTTTAATTATGTTTCTGTATCTCTGTGTATTATAATCATCATGTATTTTGTTGTGTATATGAATTGATGTTAAATAGTATTGATTGTTGATTATGGCAGTAAATCGTATGATTACTCTGTGTTGAATGTGTTTAACTTGTTTTGAATGCATGTGATTAATTGCGAGTGAGAATGTTGTTATTCCACGTGGTAACACCTACACAGTAGTGAGTGAAAAGTGGTGATACAAGTAGCCTGTGAGAATCAGGGTTTCTCGCACCCTACAATACATGTAGCCTGCAAACTCATCTTAAAAATATGTTTTGTAGAAGAAGACAACAATCACTTTTCTTAGGCAAAATGTCCTTATGAGACCCTGAACACATAACTGTAAAGACATCACCAGAGTGACCAAAATAATGTGTAACAGTAGGGTGTCAATCCTGTGAGCAACTCTCTCCAGGTGAGAGAGTCTGTCGGGAAGTGGTTTTCTCCTAAAGAGAGTCCAACACCAGCTACGAAGCTCTGAGAATTCCTGATCTGACCTATTTCCGAGACCCAGAGAGGGAGGTGAAGTACTGATGGATTGTTCTTGTGAAGGTGTATACTCCTGGGTGGAACAATCATGTGGGGAATGAAAGTCCATAAGTAGTGGGCGTAAGAAGGCTCCCGGAGAGAATCCCTATGCTTTCTCTATGCGATTTTCCTGTAACCTCAGCCTAGTCTAGGATTCCCTTGCCTTGGGTGGAGCTTAGTCCCAACTTGGGGGTGACCCACTGCTGAGCATGATGAGCAATGCGGTCTAAGGATGGGAGGTTCGTGGAAGGTCTGCACGTAGTTGGTGGAGTTACTATAGTTTCAAAGATAAGTATCATTATGTGTTTAATTTCAATTAAAATGCATGTCTGTGATGCTTGTAATATTATCATGTATTCCGTTGCAATGATATTTACTGTTAATTCCATTAATTCTGTATGTTAGCAGTAATACTATGATTACTCTGTATTGTTGGTTAAATTTCATTAAATCTATTAATTTGATTTAATATGCATGTTATATATATAAGTATGAGAATGTTCTGCATAGTAGCATTGCCTGACAGTGGGGTTGATGGCCAGGGATGTTACACAAGTATTTCATCGACTAGGGAGAGATGAACCTCTTCGATATGTAGTTTATTGAGGCAAAAGGGAGAGACATTTTTGATATGTGATGCATTGCTGAAAGTGGAAGGAAGTAAGTTTGTGAAAGGAATGCACACAACTATGATAATTGTGTGAACATTACCAATGTGTCCGCGTTGATCATGAGAAATTCGTTGGTTAAAAAGGTGCATGTCAGTGAGGTTTAGCGGAAGCGCGCTGGTGCATCGACCAAGTTTAGAGTGTAGATTTTAACATTGCACACTATTTTACTGTAAACAATTTTTCAATAAAAGAAAAAAAAGATACAATAAAAAATACACACATTACACAGAGATTTTTCCCTTGGAAACCCAAACCAGGAAAACCAACATCTTTTATATTCATTCACCTCATACATTGTTTACAATACAATATACATATAGGAGTCAACGACATCCAAAAACCCAATCCAATGATCTGGATTAGTCAACAACCCTAATTCCATAATCGGAAATAAAAACCATCGGTGAAAAACCATGTGTCGAAAAACCGCCCATGAATGGACATGAAAACCAATATTTTTTTTTTCGGGTGCACTGCCCTTGAAACCTTGCGCGGGGGGGCTCTTTCCCCCTTGCAACCCCACCCCCTCTAACCTCCCTACGCACGCGACACAACATAGACACTAAATCTCGTCATGCAAATAATACAACACAAACCCAACAAATAGGAGGGTGGATAATGTCTCAGTGAAGAAATCACTAGCGCGCCAATATTGGTTGTGTAAGTTGAGGAAAGAGTGCATTCGCTAGTACATTATGTATCGACGCATAAAGAGGGAACTAACTCAAGTGTGGATCGATAGGTCGAAGTCACCTGAAGAGAAACTAGAAATGGTAAAGAAAAAAGAGTGGGAAGGAAAAATTGAGAGAGAGAGCACGAGGGTTCCAATAGAAAATTTGGAAGGGGGGCCCAATTTATTTTCTTAGAGAGACTACAAAAAAAGAAAATTGGGTGGTTGTTGTGCACGTGCAACAAGTTATAAACAAAACAAGCATATAGAGTTTTATTTATGCATTTAGAAAAATTGTCTAGGGCAGAGCCCAAGAATCTAACTTGTAGATTCACATTGTCCTAAAGCATGATAGCTCTCATATTTGAAAGCTGCATGTTCTAGATGTAGAGTTCTTCATTATTATTTTCATTTCTCCTTGTCTGTGTCGAAAAGACTACACGCTTTCACTTCCTTTCATCAATTTCTCTTAAATGCACCTTGGAAAAAAATAGTCTTTCATTCCTTGATTCTTGTCTTTCATTGAGATTTTCACTTTCATTGCATAATGTTTGTGCGGTTGTTCAATATGAAGCACATTGAGATCCTTTTTTAAATATCATAGCTATCCCAAAGTGCATGGCTTGGAACATTTTTGAATTTGGGGACAAATGAGAATGTACACTATTGATGTTACCATACATAAACTTGTAAATAGACTTTTAGTTGACATCCCTATCTTTGTTCCTACTTCATACATATTTTAAGTTGGCTCGAAGAACATTATAATATAATAAAAAATAGATTCCTTGTGACATACAAAGAATTTTTATGACATATAGTGAACTTTTGTTATCCAAGAACTAACTCATTGTCTCTATTTGATATTGAGAAGAATGGCAGACTCAGTTCAATCATCTTAATTCATAACAATATTTGAAATTGGTTTCTTTGTTACTAATTTAGAAGAACATGATGTAGAGATGAACATACTTTTAGTGATTGATGCTTGCATTTCAATTTAAGAAAATGCAAATACTTTTTTGTTTTTGTTTTTGTTGAACAATTTATATCACCTAAGGATATGAGACCAAAAAATGTTCATTAACCATTCTTTATTTGTTTTAGTTATTGCTTAATTGCACCTTATAGTTTCAGGTCCTGCATGAATTACTAAGTTCATTGTCCTCTTGGTATTTTGCAATGCAACTTCATATTACTAGGTTTTAAGAGTTCTAATCATTTTTTTTTTCTATTTTTTTGTAATCGTGGTTGCATCTAATTGGCTTGATTCTTACATATTTAATAGTGTTGTAAACATTTCAACAACATCAAAGTTTTAGAAGGAAAACATTTTAGCCACATTTACTAGTTTCTTATGGGTTATAAAGAATGGAAAAAAGATATCTTATTTTCATGATACATAGATATTATGATGAAAGTTTTATCTTTTTCTCTTTGGAATGTTTACATATTTTTTCACTTTATTGTGTTGACAGAGGAAGATGTATAATTATTTCCATGTTCAACAAGAAATTGACATGTAACATTTAAAAAAATGTTAATAACAAAAAAAATTCAATGCTGACCATAAATAAAATATTCTAATGTCCAAGTTAAGATACACACAATTGAAAGTAAAACATTTCTTATATTAATAAAAAAAAATCAATATTAATCATTAATAAAATATTTCATTATCAATTTTCTATCTTTATATACATATCCATAAAGCAATTACATGAAGGAGATGTAAAATTCATTCACTCTTGAGCATGGAATTGTTCAAGAATTTAAAAATTACATTTAAAAAATATTAATAAAAAACCTTTTAAAAACATATCCCTCTTTTAAAAAAATCTTAATAAAAAACCTTTTTAAAAAATGACATATCCCTCTTTTCAAAGTCCAGCCAACCAACCAACCAAAAGAAAGACAAACAAGTAAGGCAGGCAGGAATTTATGAATATCATCTGCGTACTTGTTTCCAACGCGTGTTTAGGGTATACAATTATAATATATCCACAACCCAATGAAACCATCAGCAATATTGGATATACATCTGGATATAGTAAAACACGTAGAAAAACAATAACTATAATATTTACAAGTTAACATGGTGCATATTCTTAAGGAGTTAAAAGAAAGATGCGTGAACAAATATAAACACACGATATTTAATTTTATAAGATATTTAAAATAAATAAAATAATTGGCTGCAGGCTTGAATGTAATGTATGCGTGCAAGGTTGACGAAGGAAGAATTGAAGATTGAATGGGCAGACAAAGGGAGTACAAAGAAAGAAAATGTGTATGCCACCGACTAGTGGCATTGTGTGGAACAATCTTTCGGACAACTCATGAAGCAAAAAAAAGTGAATGAAGATGATATTTTTTCTAAATTGGAGAATGGTGTTCTCAGTATGAATGCCCCCGAGAATAAATCAAAAGCTGTAACCAACGACGATGTCAAAAGTACTGATATTTTGTATGTGATATGTAAAAAGGGGTAATTTATTTTGATAAAATGGATGGGAGAGTAGAGTAGAGTATTGAATACACAATTCTATTGAATTAATGTATAAAGGTTTGTGATTCATTATATTGAGTTCACTGGTTGTTATTAGATCTAACTTATTCCAAATATAAATGGAGAGGTTGAGATATTCTCTGAACCACAGATTAAACAAGGATCTCACCAATCCAACTCTCTAACAACCTCTTAAAAATATGATCACACAATTCACTAGAGATTAGCTCTACTTCTCAATACATTAGCAATCATATTAGATAAGTAGAAATTATATATTCCAACACATCATTTAGAGGACTAAAAAATAATTACAAAAAATAAGAAATTCTTGATGATTCTGTCAACTGTGATTTTTTTTTTCATTTTTTGATTTAGTTCTTTTTTTTCTTTGGTTTGAAATGGTTTGAAAGATTATGTAACCAACTTTTATTTTTTTTTGTATATATTTCAATCTTAGTAGTTTCTTTGAACAATTTACTATAGACAAGGTTAAGACTTTTTGATATAAGACTAGAGGAGGTAAATTTTTTAAACAGTGTTTGACAAGTAGCAATCATCACTATTAACTCATATTTTGTACTAAAAAAATTATTTTGATTCTAATATATTACTTTTTATTTGAATATTAATTATATGTTGTGTTTATAAGATACTTTTAGATATATAATATAATTTTGGATTACACAAATTACTTTTATTTTTAAATTGAATTATTATATGATCGTATGAAAGTAATTTTTAAATTCAATTACTATATGATTGTATGAATGGTGAATCTAATTGGAGTAATGTGAAGATTTAAGTTTCATATAGTTAGAGAGTGAAGTGAAATGTTTTGATTTTTCCAAAGTTTTGATTTAAAAAAATATTTATACTATTTATTTTTTGCTTTATCTTTTCATTTAGAATTCACATTATTAAGTTTTAGAATTAATATGATTAAATTCTTATAGAGATAATCCTTGCATTTCATGGTTAGAAGTACTTGGAAGTGGCAAAGTTATTGGTCAACTACACATAGAGAGGTGTAAAACTCATATACATTTACAACTTAGTGTTGTAGGTATTGAGATGGTGATATTAACAAACTATCCCCAACTTTTTATACAAACAATTATTATCATTAATTGATGCCATTTAAAGAAACCGTCATAAAATATATTTTAATGACACCTCAAAATTGTTTTCATGGAGAGGCCCAAGAACATGATCCAAACTCACATCAATTCATGGTAAGTTTGGTAACTTACCAAGATGACTTACAAAAGAGAAGAAGAGGTATAATTGTATTCTTTGTTACTTACAAAACTAAAATTTGCATCATCTCTCTCTCTCTCTCTCTCTCTCTCTCTCTCTCTCTCTCTCTCTATATATATATATATATATATATATGGATTAGTTCTAAGTGACATCAATGATATATTTTTGTATTTATATTCTATTTCATTTCCATATCAAATTATGATTATATATCTAGCTTTAGATAATAACTAGAATAAAAAAATGTACACATGTAATGTCTTTTGTTTATGCTATATATTTGGAAAAAAAATGTTTTTTTTTTTTGTAAATAAAAGAGAGTGTGTATACATTACCTTAAAAACTTCAAAATAGTGCAATGATCATCTCCACAACAGGGAAACCAGAACATGTGGCGTTCATATATCTTATAAGAACTATGAAATATGACATGACAAGTATGATGATTAACAAATATTACATATCTAGTATCATGTAACAAAAGTGTGACGTGTCTAGTAACATGCATCCAAGACTGTAGCCCATACCAACCAACAGGACATGGCTAGAGAAATACAAAACTAACAAAAGTTTGAAACTAGTTCTAGATATACAAATATAAAATAGACTAGAGGAGTGGTGAACCCGAGCGTCCATCAGAGTTGTAGGTGAAGACAAATCTTTGTCCACAGGTTGGAAAATGCGTTTTTTTCTGGTGTACATGAAAAATAGTCTAACAGGAGGTCCATACGTTGGCTGAGGGTACGCTGATTATGCAATTGCTCCTCCATGTTCTACCTCATATCAAATATCATCTAGAGGTGGTCATCTGAGAGACAATGTTGATTGAGCTGAGGTTGCTCAATTTTCCCACCTGTGCGCCGAGACGTGTCTTCATCAAAAGCCGCAGACAGACTATCGTCCAAATCCATTAGCATAATTTCATCCAAGGCCATTCCAGCAGTGGCATTTTGAGCAATCCAGTCTTGCAACCAACTAGGGGGGATTTCTTTTTCAACCAAAAAATCATCCTGATCCAAAGGTGGGGCTTGGGGATTGGTATTGATATCCGGCCTTGGCATGTCTTCATAAGGCTGCAACTCGAGCGAAAGGATTTATTTCTCCACATGGCAACATCCTGGGTGAGGCATGGTGTCGACAGAGGGTGGGGATGATTGTAGAGTGTTGGGCAACGAAAAATCAAGCCAATTCTGGCTAGAGATGGTGGTAGGAGTCGAGGGAAGCAAGGAACCTGAGCGATTGGGCCAAGCAACAAAACTATAATATTGTGCTCGTCTTTTGGGTTTGTCGCATTCTCTAGGAATAATGGCAGAAAGACTAGCTAGAGGTTTTGCATGGATGAAATTAAAATTGAGGAGGGAGGCTAGCTAAGTGATGGATAACACTGAGAGAGTTGAGATGACAGAGTGTCCACGGCTCGAAGTATGGGATAGTCGGGACGACGGATTGCTAATGGAATGAATGGTAGAAGGCGAAAAATGAAGAATGACAGAGTGCTCGAGGGCGCATACCTTCATAAAGTCTGAAAAAATGACTGCAAGTACCGCCATGAACACCGAGGTGCTTCTACTCAATGCTTCGTACCTACTCCTTTACTCCATCACTTGATCGCGAGGGGAGGCATTGAATTCCATATGGTATTGCAAAGCACTACCATTACTCCCAAGTGAGAGCCCATCAGTCAGGATGAATGGTTGTATAGATGGAGGTTGGGGGTATTAACTTCCCTCCCCGCATGGGTGCCACCTTTCTCCCCCTAGCCAGTTGTCACCCCATCCAGAGATATTTGGAAAAATTTATTACCCCATTCACTTTTCCATATTATCTTTCTTTCATCATGTATTCTATCGTTAAATACGATGATCATAAAAACATATGTTATTTAAATTTTTTTGGCATTCCATTTCCCCTACTTCAAAATATGTTAATTTCAATTCTGACATACATACATATTAAAAATAAAAATATAAAGAAAAATAAAATTTACAAATTACTTTAAAAAAAAGACAAATACCATTAAAATGAAAATAAAAATAAAAAAAATTAAAATTTACAAATTACTTTAAAAAAACAAAGAACATTAAACGAAGGTAAACAAAATTTAATCCAAAAGGCATTATGGTGATTTATGATGAGTACTTTTTCGTCTCCTTCACCACTAACACCATAGGAAGGACATAACTAATTATATAATTCCCTTCATACATAAAAGCCCCAAATACAAGCGTCTCGGAGTGAAGTCTCATTCCTCTCACATGCTCGCTCTTTTAATTATTTTCATGCACACAAACATTAGTAAATGCATTATTAAAGTAGTATGGACACACTAAAAATTAAAATGTTTTTGTTGGGTAGAAATACAAAGAAGAGTCACCAAATCTATAAAGGTGTATATATCTTATTCCTTTTAAATTTAAATTTGTGATTTATAAAGAGGAAATATATTTCTTAATCATTAGATCCACCTAAATTGTATAAAATATCATATAAAGATGATAAATTATTTTTAAGTGTGAATATATATTCAATTTAAAATTAATTTTTATTTGTTTTTTTAACTAAAAAAATAAAATGTATTACAAAATATTATTTGGTTTTATATATAGGATTAAGGTTACTACTAGACACCAAATTGGTGTATCAGACCCCCTTGTTTGTGGGACCCCCTTTGTGGGACCCCCTTTGCATAACTATTTGACTCCTAAACTATACAAAGGTATACATACCCTACCCCCCTCTGGATTTGAACATGCGACCCCCAAGGAGGAAACACATATTCTTAACCATTAGGCACACTCACATTGTATATGAAAAGCATATGGAAAGTGTGCTTTGATTATGGAGTAAGACCTAAAACCACTTATAAGGAAACATGTTAAGGACACAATAACATTTGGGAGGAGTGAAAATCTACCTCTTAAGAACCACTATTGCATAGTTTTATTTAATAAAAATGATGAATAAACTCGCATTCAAAGACAATAATCAATAATAATAATAATAATTATTATTATTATATGACCTTAGAAAAATAAAAATAATTTTCTTTTATCTAATAAAAATTCAAAAAATTAAAATTAAAATTACTAAGATTAATAATATAACATAATCCACTTTCCCTGGATGGGGTGTCTACTAGCATGCAAGCTCAAATGTCAGTAGGGGATTGTGTGGCACATGGATCGAGTACAGGGGAAGTCCACCCGTCGCATCATGGCCATGGAAAAGTCTCCTCCACCATCATCCTCGAGTTCTCCTTTCGGCTAGCCTCAACATGTTCGAGACTTGATAGTACCCAATGCCATTATGGAATTGAATGTGTCCGCACTGGCCGTGAAACTCCACATTATTCGCATGAGGGAGAAGGAGATCACTCTATTTCTCAACAGGTTCACATTAATCTAATAATAATGTTGGTGAATTCTACGCTGCAAGATATGATGCCAAGAATCATCATGATTGATCGTCTACGCCTTGAGAAACTCATATCCACAAGAACACCCATCAAAATCCTCCTTGAGAGTGACACAACTCTTGGTAAGTTTATTAGGAACATACAAGATCGTTTGATCTTCAATTGCAACTCTCATATTATTTTGTCCCTTCTACTTACGTTTCCCCTTGTTCATATTCCCCCTGCCTGTGGGCCTGTAATTCCCTCTGCTTTGTCCTTCATTCTACTGGATCCTCTCATTTGTAAGCCTCCTCATTTGAATGCTAGAACTTCGAGGGAAGGACCATCTTGTGAAACAAGATAAGCAATAGACGTTGTCGATTTGTATGAAACCCATGTGCTTGAGGATGACAAAGCGGCCATGTCAACCCTAGAAGATGAGTTTTTCCTTGTTCGTGAATTTAAATAAGACTCGACGGTTTACTTACAAGTGGGAAGGGTGATCTCAGATCTGGGATGCACCAAGACCCAAAACTCTAAGTTCTTTCACACCCCTAAACTCTACTGGCATGTTAAGACGATGGTATCTCTCAACATGCTGCCAAAAGATGAATATTTTCTTCACCTCAAAGGCCTAATGGAGATGTTAGAGATACATATGGAATACATGTCCAAAGTCATCACTTGGTTGGCTCACAAACATGGAGGTGTCTTCCAGCCACCCATTGTTCATCTTGGGGCTACGAATGATGGTTATTGAGCTGCAACTAGTCCTCATGGTCATATTTCTGAAGATGGCACTGATCCTAACAAGTCCTCTGCTATAGAGCCTCAAGTTCCAAAGAATTTCTAGGATATTTTCTTATGGTTAATTCAAAATTTTCCTATGTTTTTATTGTTTCTAGATATAGCCATAACCATACTACACATTTCATATTTATCTTTCAATTTCTAAACATAACAGCATGGTATACTTGGTGTAAACAAAAATACTTTTAGGTCTTATTTTATAATCAAAATGGAGTTTTAAATTTTACTCTATGAGCAAAATGCAATTTTAACCTAAATAATATTAACAAGAAAATCGGTATCCCTTGTGATCATGGCTACCTTTAATGGGTCATTTGCTTTACAACATTTAACCTTAATCCATAGTAGTCAAAACTGTTGGAGATAAGTTTTGCACTCTCCTCACCTAAGTTTAGTTTTTGGAGAGTCAATTTGTCCCACTATAATGAGTTTTTGGAGAGTCCATTTATCCCACTATAATGAGACTAAAAGGATAAATATCTGGAATCCTCACAAACCCTTGCTATATCGTAAGTTTCCAAGACATCATAACTAGTTCTCCTATTATCTTTATTTAATTTTTTAAAATTAAATTCCCCTAATAACACTTTCTCAGTTTTATTAAAACTTCTTTGTCTGTTAAAACACATAATCATAATATCAACATTGGGATTTGAGCACCGTAATTTCTTCTTCCGCCTTTCTGAAACTGAAACTGTGGGAAATTGAGTGACTGTGGGCTTATGATCTTACTGCCTCCCTGTAACACTCAACTCGACCAAAACTAACAAAAGGAAGACAAACAGGCAGGCAGGATCTCATGAGTCTCACCTATCTCCATCCTCCATCGCATGCGATTCTCACGTCTGATCTGCTGTTGGTGGGAATTGGTAGGATAATGGTGGACGATATCATGAAAACAGTAACTGTCCGATGCCTTGAGAAGATCAATCACATCAAAAACTATAGTTTATGAATATATTCTATTGGGTTTATGAAAACTGGTTTCTGAGTCTCTCTAGTGCTGTGTACATTGCTGTGCCAATCGAAGCTGTGCATGAAAATCGAAGAATAAAAACGGTGCCCTAAGGAAGGACATTCTCCTGTTATTTTATTAGTTAGAGTTTAAAATTTTTATTTATAAATTGAAGTATAGTAGGGTTTAAAAAATATTAGTCTTTAAAAGCTAAAATTATAGGTTTTGTCTAAACCTTAGTTAAAATGTTTCAAATGGACAGAGTTTTGACTGGAGTCTTAAATTTATCCCTGAAATTGTGTTTAGATTGCTACATGTTGAGCTTACTTCATGATAATACAGGTTATGGTGCATATAATTCGTCGAAGGCGATAAAATTATTGGTCTCTGAGACTGTACTGTAATGTGTGCGTTTTGGCAAAAACAAGTAATAATATAGGCCAGGACATATCTATGGAAGAAATATATCTCATCACATATTCCACGCATTGGAATGGGAGCTAAGATAATATGGTGCATAAATTTCCCCACATCTCACTACATATATACTCATTTGTCTGGATGTACTCATTAATCCTATGTACCCTACTTTTTTTTCACGTATACATCATAAGTGCGTTTTAAGTTGATATTGTTTTTATGGCGAGAAGTCTCTCTATCATTTCTAGAAACAACTCATCAAGGATTTTTGTTCGAAGAAGGGTATTAATTTTTAACACTGAATTAAATCCAAAAAGATCACTTACACTAAACCAACAATTAATTTAGTGTATGAAAACAACAATTTGGATGAAGTGACTTCATACAAATATATTGGAATCCATCTTCATCACATGCTTAAGTGGAACTATAACATTGAGAAAAGGACAAATGGGGAGTGAAAATCTTATTATGGACTTGGAAACAATTGTAAATCAATAAATCATTTTCATCGCGTGCTTAAGTGGAACTATTGTTGGGATTTGGTGACAACAAATTACCAAGAACATATTTGGATCCTATTATTTTGCATTGGTTACAACCAAATAGACGAAGTTAGAATATGGATAGGGATCACATTTATTATTCAGTTTCTTGTAAATGTATAAATACATGTAAGTCCGTTGAGGCAAAAACTACTGAGTGTGAGTGAGATGATGTAATCTCCATGATCTGAATAATAAGACAACCGATGCCTATGCTTGGTGGACATAGCCCAATGTTTGGGTGAACCACGTGAAATCCTTGTGTCTATTATATGTGTGTGATTGTTTTTTTTTTGTTTGTTAATTTGTGCAGGACCTGCGATTAACCTGTGGCTTGAGAAACCGCGACTCAGGGGCATCTAAGCCGTCAAAATCACCTGGGGATCGCACCCGGCCTGAGCCACACCAACCCTTAACATGGTTGGA
>ML805390.1:260214-277576 GCA_009831015.1 Picea engelmannii | reverse complement strand
TTTATAAAGTTTTTAGGTCATAAATTCATTTTTTTACTTTTTGGTTTTTTTCTAGATTTAGCTTAGTTTATATATTTGTTTTGTTTATTGTTTTTTTTTTCATCTTTAGTTTTTTAAGTTTCTCTTTAATCTTTTTTATTATCTAAATTTACTTTTTATTTATTGTTATTATTTTTTTTAAAATTTTATTTTATTTTATTTTTCTTAGTTTTTTTAGTTTTTAATTTATAAAAAAAATGAATTATATTTTTATGTTAAATATTAAAAGATAGTGTTATTTAAGTACAATTTTTTTTCCATGTATTGAAGTAAAGGTAAACAATGTGTTAAGAATAGTGTTTTCCACTATATTTTAAAAGTCTGGAACAATAAATTAATTAAAAAGACACAATTATATGAAAAATCGTAACTTAAAAAAGTAAATGGTAAAAAATATTTTTAAGATTGAAAGAAGCATGAAAAAATGAATAAAAACACCCTTGAATAAAAAATAAAATAAAATAAAAATTGAAAAAAATGAAAATAGATAAAAAAAATAAGCATTTTAAAAAAAATGTGGAAACATTGTGGATCGAAAAATTTAAAATATCGAAAAACCACCTAAAAAGGGAGAGGGGGTGCTAGTGGTAGCACCATTTTAAAAATGGGGTAAAAAATTGGAGCCCCTAAAAAACGAGAACTCTGTAGAGTTCTCGTTAAGTTGGTAACTATGTTTTAAATTAATAAAAGGTTGTATACTCTTAGGTATGTTTTCAAGCATGTAATGACCATTAAGGTAATTGACTTCATGGTACTTATGCTAATTAGATTTGCTCCTTTCATTTTTGTTTCTCCATGGCTAGAAATGTTGGTGAGTGCAATAGGTTCTAAGTTTGACTATGTTTCTCACATGGAAATTAACATATAAGATCTGAATTTTATTGTTGCATCACTTCCAATTACTAGATTCTCATGCATGTGCTAGAGGCACTAGATTTATAATATATCTTTAAATAGTATCTATGAAAGAGTGTAGGATTGAACTATGTATTCCCAACCATGATTTATGGTTGTGATTAATGGTAATTTTGTCTCTGTCAAATGCAACAAATATTTGGGTTATGAATTAGTTTTTGAATAATGTCTAGAGTATTGAATTTACAAAATTTTCTCCTTGAAAAGATCATATGTAAACCTTGTTTTTTTTTTTTTAGGGTAGTACCAAGATTAGTGGAAAATCATTAAGCGAATGTGGTAGTTGACAAAGAACTATAGCATTGAAGTTGGTTCCTATATTTCCATTTAAATTGTTATAAAAAACTATTAATTAACAATACCCATTGATTTATTGGATAAAATATTTTTAGAATGTCAATCATGTAAACAAATTAGTTAGTAACAAGTACATGAAACTTACATTAATGGTTTATTTTCACTCAACGCTCTTAATTTTCCTTGCTTTTCATTTTTATACTAATTGCACCTACTCATTTGCAACAACATAAAAATGATTTCCTAGCTCAACAAGTCTTCTAGGTTGAATCATGTCCAATTTTATGAAGAAGTCTCTTCTAGATATCATGTGCCTAAATGCACCACAATCCATGTATCAACCATTTAAACAATTCAAATCCAATGTCAAGGTAGTAAAGGATGTCCCTTCTTCTAGTCTATCCCATTTGTTTTCACTGGGATTGTTTCCATATGTTCTATGTTTTGTTTTGTCATACTTATCCCATTAGTCTGCTCCAATATGTTTCAAGCACCTTACCTTATACACAAAATGAAAAGAAAAGTATATAACATTTTAGTTCATAACAACCTTTGCTTTTGAGATTTCTTCTAATGAACATTTGATTTGATTCACAAGGCCTTAATTTTTGTAAGGAAATGCTTAAGAGACTTTATGGACTTGTGTCTAAAATATCAAGGATTCCATTCAATGTTTGAATCTTGGTTGTCCTTGATTCTTCATAAACAATTTTGATTTTGTTCCATACCTTTTTAGCAATTAATGCACAAACAAAATCTATTGAGGGTTGATTCTTATAATGGTTTAAATATGTAGTATGCACTTTGATCTTAATAAATGAAAAGAAAACCACATAATCCTTTTAAAGTTATAAAAACAATAAGCATTAAGAGTTTTATTTATGCATTCAGAAAAATTGATTGGGGCATAGACTAAGAATCTAACTTGTAGATTTACATTGTCCTAAAGCATGATAGCTCTCATATTTGAAAGTTGAAAGTTCTAGTTCTAGAGTTTTTCATAGATTTTTTCATTTCTCCTTGCCTGTTTGTCTAAAAAAGACTACCCTCTTTCATTTCCTCTCATTGATTTCGCTTAAACACACCCCCAAAAAATAGTCTTTCAATCCTTGATTCTTGTCTTTCATTGAGGTTTTCACTTTAACTACATAATGTTTGTGCAATTGTTCAATATGAAGCGCTATGAGATCCTTTAGTAAATGTCACAATAATGATGGAGTGCATGTCTTGGAACATTTCTGAATTTGGGGACAAATGAGAATGCACACTTTTGATGTTACCATATAGAAGCTTGTAAAAAGCATTTTAGTTTAAAGCCTTATCTTTGTTCCTACTTCATTCATATATAGCCACTTGGAGGGACTTAAATTGAAAAATCTTTAGAAAATGTTTATACCTCGAAGGACTTGATTCCTCCAAACACATAATAAATCCAAAATTAAAATGAATTTACACATTTACCTATAGTATGTGAGAACTACTAAACCAAAATTTTCACAAAATAAATATTAATAGATCTAATAAAGTTTTTAGATTTTTGTACTTTTATTTACCTATTAAATTTATAAACTTATAGCTAAAAGGTGTTTTAGATTTATGTTTTGTTATCTCCTAGAGTTTACTCTTCACTGCAATAGAGAAAATTCTAGGCACCTCAAAAGATAATAATTTGTGTTTTAGTTGATGGATTAGGTAAATGGAATTGGGATATCAAAATCAAGGGAAAGTTCTCAGAATCATCTACTACATCTCATGGATTGAAGGAAAATGAAATTAATATCAAACACTTTAGATTAAATGAGTGAAAGAGGGAAGAAACGATAAGCACATATGTAAATGTATCAATCTCACAAGTTGTTCAATTAACACATCCACAAGGTTGAATATTCTATAACCAGAAAAGATTTCCAATTATGAACTGAAATACTTGAATGAAACTTATGAAATGTAGGAAATCACAACAAGGCTTACTGTTTAAGAATCTATAATTCATAGACCATTAATGTATGATACAACAATAATTATCTCATGCAAATAAGAAATAAAAGGACCGTGAACAAAAGAGACACAATCTGATATTGAACTCACGAGATTTCTTCAGTAATGAAACATATTCATTAAGTTTGCAGTTTTTCATATAAAATATATATTTAGAACCAATGCTTAAACCCAAAAATCAACCCCCTCTTCAAATTTCATTATGTCCTTTATAGATACAAAATTAATTAAAAAATAGATATAATATCCATAATTAATGGATCATAACCTAATCTTAGGAACAAAACTATTGTGAGAAATATTACCCTGCGGGCATGCTAAGCTCCCCTTTGGACCAAGACTCCTATATTTGGTCCAAAGATATAAGAGAACAAGTGGTTACTACTTTCCCTATAAATATAATTGAATCAATCATGCAAGAGAGAGAAGAAGAATGTAGTGCACCTTGTTGCGATGTGCATCCTCACTGCTCCAATTCCAACGCTTGATCTCCAAGCTCCTCAATGCAATTGAAAACTTGCAAAGACTAGCAAAGGAAATATTCCTCCTGCTCTATATGATTACGTAAAGAAGATCTATCTATGAAGATTGAAATGAAAATAGACAAGAAAATGTAGAACACTTGAACTTGAAGGGAATAGGTCAAGTCGATATTAATTGGAAAGCCAAAGAAGAAACTTACAAAGCATGATGGATGATGAAACACTTTTCCAAGCTCTCCTCATCCAACCCTTGCATGAATATTGACATCAAAATGAAGAATCTTCCTCCATAATCAAAGGTTTGATAACTCTAATATTCCTCCTCTTCACCATGGAAACCCATCATTATATAGGATTTGGAGGCTTAACCACCATGGATAAGATCACTCACTATATCCACTAAATTGGGATCTCCAAGATTTTTAGGGAAAAAATATATCTCAAGGATTTTAGGGAATACCTCTCAATGATTTTAAGAAGGAAATATCTCTCAAGATCCACCAAATTATGTTTTTGGTTTGACAAAATCTCTCAGCCATCCATGATATTCTCAACTTCTCCTTGAGATTAAGAAATTAAATGTGAGGTGGATTCTCACACTAAATTAATTTCATTTTTATGAATAATAATGAATTATTCATGTACACATAATATTTTGACCTTCATATGATATATTTATCCTCCACATTGACTAGGGATTGTGACAAATGTTCTTTCATGGTGTCAAGGTGTTGTGACACTTAGTAAAGTTCATGTGACAATTAGTAAGGTGCATACGACACTTGAAAACGTGCATGAGATACTTAGTAAGGTGCATACGACACTTTATGAAACTTGAAAAACTTATGTGTAAATAAGTGTGACACTTAAGTGTGAAATTTTGGTGTGTAACAGATGCCCCCTAAAGTGTGAGGTCAAAAGAGAAATTGATGGTTGAAACAATTTACAAATTCTTCAATGTAAGGGTGTTGGAGTAGGAGAACCTGGAAAAAGATGCAAACAATCATCAGTTAGTATACAAATATGTTCCATTTCTGAGGTAGGCATACCTATGCTCGAAATGCAAGATGAATAAAAGCATGGCCACCGACCAATACACTGCGTATCCATGAAAATATTGACTAAGGATATGGCCACCAGAGATACAATGTGAATCCATACCTCCATGACATGAACTGATTGCATCCACGAAAAATACACAGTGGAGCTATGAAATGATGAAACATAGCCACACATCAATACAATGTGGATCTATGTGACAATATATATATCAGTAATATTTCTAGCATGGTGATTGTAATGAAATATTTTATCTCCATCACAACCTGGTAAAAGAACATAACATAGTGAGTTCCCAACCCATGGTCTTCATCTCGATCCTTATGCAGTACAAATATATCCATGTGAATAAATGACTTGGTGTCGAACATGGTAGAAACCACTTGATAACTGGTCATTGAGGTATACCATTAACAAGTGCGAGGGAAATCACTGACGATGACAATGATGCTCAAGGTACCTTTAGTACATTCCAACTATTTTGAATAAATGAGTTGAGGTCAAAAGTTTGTGGAATCATCCGATAATAGGTAAATGATGTAAACCTACCGTCGAAAGAAAGGAGGCATGCCATTGAGGCATGCAGGTCCTAAGGTACTAATTGGTTTCTAAGTCTAATTCCTGGATAATGTGTTGAAGTCGATAGGAACATACTTGTTGAAGGATGACCATGATGTATCCTCCATCATCGACATGAAAAAAAAACACGAGAAAGTGGTGTGAGATGGTGGATCGAATGAGTATGGATTGACAAAGGAAATGGAAATTGGTAATACAAAAATTGGATGGTTTGAAGTGAAACTTCCCTTGAACATGATGAGGCATGAAAGGTGACTTGGAAGCATTTGACTTGACGAGTACCAAGAACACAATGTGACAGAAAATAAGAGCAGTCTTCGACTGGATTGAAAAAGTATGATGGCACATAGAATTGGTATGAATCAGAGACAAGCGGATTACCCAAATGTAAGATGAGACAAAAAAATGTGCCATGTTCAAGGGGGAAAAGAACTGCCATAAATGATTCCAAAAAACTTGACCCACTTCCTTAAATTTTCCCCCCATCTAGATAGATGAGTACCTCTTTATTTTTTAATGATCTTGAGGAGGATAACAGATGCTCGGTATATCTCATCCTTTGAATGAGTCCCTCGACATATGTTTAATGAACCTGAGGAAGGAGGGGATCGATCCCATATGGGTCCTAGATATTGGAATCACATAGGCCCTTTGATGCATAGTTTTATGAGCTCAAAGAAGGTAAACTCGGTGGTTTTTCATGTTTAGAGATTTTGAAAAGAACTTAAAGACGACTCCATGGATGATTTTTTTGTAATTTTGTCTCCCAAGCCCGAAAAAAGAGTAAAACAATACATGGGAGAACTCTTATAATCATGCTTGATTAGAGTATTCCTTTTTCGTAATTAGTCTCGTGAGGCCCAAAAAGAGATAAAATACCACTTGAAAGACACTCTTTCAAACCTTTTAATAAGTGTGAAATGAAGCAAGATCACTCAACAATATTTTCATGTTTAGGGAGTCTGAAAAGAGCATAAATGAAACTCTAAATATTTCTCATGTATTAACGAGCATGAAAAAGACTAAAGATTGATCTCGTAACTTTCGAACGTAATTTCCAAAGGTTTCGAACATGACCCATGGATAGTTGGTACTTTCCTCCCAGCTGTGTGATGGAAGCTAGCATATTTTCTCTAGCATGATGTCTAGAGGCTGGAGATCTACTCCCCAAGCTTTGTTTCATCCACCGACACTTAAGTTATGAGATCTAGGGAAAGACTTGACTCAACATCTATGAGAGTTGGAGAAATAATTGAATCGATATATACGAGATCTGGCAGAAGACTCGACTCAATATTTACAAAATCTGGCAAAATATTTGACTAAACGAGAGAGGCAGATGTTTCATTTTTTAACGAGATTGACACATAAATGGGAACTCTGCTCGAACCTAGTTTCATTTTTCAACGAGCTCAAAATCAACAAATAAACTATGCTCAAATACCTCTACTTGATCATGGTTTCCAAGAGGACAATCCTCTAGAAGGAATACATGTTAAGGGACAAACCTCAATCATGTCATCCAAGAGATCTTCGCTAGATGGTACAATCACACTTTGGAAGGAATACATGTCAAGGGTAATGATATGGGTAGGGATATTAGGCTCTAATAGCCCTATCAAATAAATCACCATGTCAACTACCAAATCTAAATCAGAAGAAGGGAGATATTTCTTCTCATTCAGATTTGAGCGTATGGGACAGGTTGCCACATAATTGACCTCCGATGGGGCAGATGTCACTGGCATATAAGGACCATTTAGGGAAGTTGGATGGTTGACCGACATATGAGGGCCAATGAATGAAAGATGGTCTATGGTCACTATGTTTCCATTGTGAAGGAAACACATAACTTGAAAGAGTGTGGACACAAGAGATTTCATAGCATAAACATAGTCTCTCCGAAGGAGAAAATTAAAATCCAAGGGGTCGTGGACTACCATCACATCAATATAGATAGTTTTCCCTCCTAAAGAAACATGAAATTGAGGAATGATCCCTAAAGGTTGACAAACCCTTCTGTTAAAATCCAATATATTCCGAGTCACCGACGCATGGATGAGGAGAAGCTAAATATTTCCAAGAAATGGAGGATAAAATATTAATGGATGCACCTTCATAGACAATAGTCTCAGGAACATCCCTACCACAAACCTAAACAATGATTCAAAAATTTATATAGGAAGGAAGACGAGGTTCCAACAATGCACCCCAATCGAAAAAAATGGCCTCATTACTTGGAGGGGGTTCCGTTGGAACGGGTGTAGTTCCTCCTTGTCCAAAAGAATCCATAGAAACATGTTAGGTAACTAGAGAGGTAGTGGAGGCCATTCAATGTAAGGTGGACTAGGTCCACTATATTATTAAATAAGGCCCACTATGGTAGTTATATATCTTAGTATAGATATAATAAATGTAAGAGGACTTCTTAGAAGGTTTTTCCTATAGAATGTTCTTAGGTGGTTGGTAGCACTATATAAAGAGGTTCAAGCAATGTAATGAGATATGAAGAGAAGTATTTTATTTAGTTCTGAATCTCATTAGGAGGTTTCCCCCTCGAAGAGGCAAGTGAAAAAGAGAGGATCCCTTCCATAATATGATCCATTGTATGGTGTTTCCCTACCTCAAGGGTTTTCTTATAATAAATAACAGTTCTTCTATATTTATTTGTGGATCTATTGTGGTATTTTTGTACTCAGTCTTTGGTTCTTAAAAATAAGAACCTTCTAGATGTTAGGTAGCTAGAGAGGTAGTGGAGGTCATTCAATGTAAGGTGGACTAGGTCCACTATATTATTAAATAAGGCCCACTATGGTAGTTAGATATCTTAGTATAGATATAATAAATGTAAGAGGACTTCTTAGAAGGTTATTCTTATAGAATGTTCTTCCTCTAGAATGTTCTTAGGTGGTTGGTAGCACTATATAAAGGGGTTCAAGAAATGTAATGAGATATGAAGAGAAGTATTGTATTTGGAGTTGAATCTCATTATGAGGCTTCCCCCTTGAAGAGGTAAGTAAACAAGAGAGTATCCCTTGCATAATAGGATTCATTGTATGGTGTTGCCCTACCTCAAGGGTTTTCTTATAATAAAAGTGTGGTTTCTTCTATATTTCTCTGTGGATCTATTTTGTATTTAGTATTTGTGGTGATTATATTCGTAGATATATGCAGGTTCTTAACAATTGGTATCATAGCACTTTCCTTGGAAAGAATTGTGGGCAAATGTTTTTCTATTTTTTTTTGGAGAAGCATGTTATCACTCTGTAATTTCTCAGGATGAGGAAGAATTTGACAGAGGTAACTACAAAACCACTCTGGAGTCTATGATCTATCCCTCCTAGACTCAAAGAGGGATCCCTCTATAAGATTTATCTTTGTTGGTTGGGAGTTTTAGGCTAGTTATGATAGTACAAGGTTTGGTTTTTGAATTGTTTGGTTGGAACAATGAATATGGGTTATTGGGAAAATGGAGTCACGGTTCAAAATTGATCAAAAAATAGGTCTAACAAGATAATATTTCAAGGAACGGTAGGAAAATTCACTGGATCTTCAAGGATTATGATACGTAGGGAAATTAAATGTTCAGAAATCAAATTATAGCCAAAGAAATCAAGAATTATGTTTTCAATCTTCAGTGGAAAACATAAAAACTATTCCTAAGCCAGAGAGAGAGCATACATTTAAACAAATTATGTCTCTTATCTTCTTGGAATAATTCAGAAAAGAAACAATGGTGATAATATGAAAATTTGTTTTTACAAAGAAAGATACACTTCGCCAATGAAATTTGTCACAAGAATCCTGCAATTGTCGCACTATATTACTGGAAATATGAATCAAATGGTTTATGTGGACTTCTTTACAATATTATCTCCATTCTTCCTACCAATTCCCCGAATAATTCAAAAGGTGAAGTATATATAGACTTATTTACAAGCTATCTTGTCATAACAGATCAAGATTTATTTTAGGAAAATCTAAACTAACTATTACAATCATAGAGGTTTGTCGAGATTCATTAAGATATCTGGAAATATTTTGATGGGATCTATGGGTGATCCGTGCCTTTGAATCCGATCTCTTTTCCATTTGTCCTTTTGACTTTTTGCCTCCCGAAATTCTAAAAAATAGGGTCCAATGATCTCTTCGAATATCTCAATATGAGATATCTGTGTAAAATATGGGGGAGGTTTTTGTATATAATCTTGTTCTGAGAAAAAAAATATCTCAGTTTTTTGAAATTAATCTCTAGCTATCTGAAATCTAGTTTTGAAAAAGATGTATCAAACAAGAAAATCTTGAATCCCTAAAAATATGGCTCAAAGATGCTCTCAATTCTCCCAATCTGTAACAGCTATGATAAATCTGGGAAGGAATGTTGTCACCAATAGTATTTGTGTGATTCTTATGCGCTCCATTACAAAGAGATTTTGTTGTTTTCACTTTTCTAATACGTGCCATGAAGCAAAAATTTGCTTTTTGATCTTTTTTGGAAATAATTGACATGGAATATTATTTTCAACCAAAAATCACTAAAGAATGAATATCAATCAACACAAATAGTTACCCTATAAAATATATAGGTCCCTAACAAAGCCAAAGAGGGTTGATACATTATGGATGATTTATGTGTATTTCTATGAAAATTTTGAAAACATTGGTTGTATATCTCAGTTCCTTTCAGAAAAACACCCAATTTAAAAAAACAAAATCGTTCGAAATGGAGTCCAGGAAGTAAAGTTATTCAAGTTTTTGTAAATATCAACACATCGATGTTTTCATGTGGTAAAACCCCTACAGGGAAACATCCACAACCCCAACCAACACGACCACTTGGAGTAGTTTATTAATGCAAAGAAAAATATTACAGAGAGATTTTACAAAAGAGTTTCTCTTAATCGATCATCAACAAATGACTCTCCATGCTCTTTAAATAGAGATCATGGACCAATCGAGTGTTAAGCCACAGATCAATGGCCGTTAATATCGAGGAGAGTATGAACCGTTGGATCACTCTATGTTGGGAACATATCATGACCGTCGAATTTCCAAACTACAAATGCATACTAATGCATACTAAAGAAACACAGTTTTACCTAACGTCATATTAGACCAAGTAGATCTTAAATAACTCCTAAGTGTCTAAATATCCTAACATCCCCCCTTAAGACCAACTTGGGATATGATTGAAGGATTTACAATAGTGACACAATAGGAGAAGGAATGAGGCACTAGAGCCTATCCCCCCTTAATGACAACTTCCTGAACTCCTAACATAGATCGAAGTTTGGAAAACTTCACTTCTGTAAGAGACTTTGTGAAAATGTCTGCAGCTTGATCTTCTATAGGACAAAAGATTACTTCAATAATTTGATCATGAATGAGCTTTCTGATGAAGTTCATGTGGATTTCGATGTGTTTTCTACACTGATGTTGAATCGTGTCTTTGGAGAGCTTGATGGCACTCTGATTGTCACACCAAAGGCTGGTTGGATGCTACTGCTAGAATCCAAACTCTGAAAGGATCTATTGAAGCCACAAGGCTTCCTGAATTGCATTTACCACTGCTCGGTACTCTGCTTCTGCTGAAGAAAGTGCAATAGCATGTTGTTTCTTACAGGCCCAAGTGACAGGTCTTCAACCAAGGCTAAAAATATAACCTGCAGTAGACTTCTGATCATCAGGGTCACCGACCCAATCTGAATCAGTGAAACCAACCAATAAAGGAGTCCCCCCTGAACTGTAATGCATCCCGAACTGAATTGTACCACGCACATAGTGAAGTATCATTTTAGCTGCTTTCCAATGGATTTCATGGGGTGTTTTCATATACTGGGAAACAAGACCAACAACAAAGGAAAGATCAGGACGACTATGAGTCAAGTATAAGAGGCTACCAACTAACTGACGGTATAGGGTGGCATCAACTTTGGGAGAAGTACAGGTGGCATTAATCTTGACTCCAGACTGGAGGGGAAAAGTGGTTGGTTTACAATCGTCCATGTGAAAGTGGAGAAGAAGGTCACAAGAATACTTAGACTAGGAAAGAAAAATTCCTTCATTGGTTTGTAAAACTTGGAGGCCAAGGAAGTAGGGAAAAAAACCTAAGTCTATCATTTCAAATTTCTTCTTAAGGCTAGTTTTCACATGGTTTAAAACTTTTGAGTCACTACCAGTAAGGATAAGGTCATCAACATAAAGGACAAGGATTATGAGATGGATTCCTACTTTCTTGGTATAGACATTAGGATTAGAATGGACTCTAGAGAATCCAGTGGAAATAAGAAAGGTGTCCATTTTGGCATACCAAGCTGGAGGAGCTTGCTTGAGACCATAAAGAGATTTCTTAAGGCGACAAACAAGGCTAGAGTCATTCTGGACATAGCCAGGAGGTTGTTCCATGTAGATTTCTTCTTGCAAATATCCATGCAAGAAGGCGGATTTAACATCCATCTGATGGACCTCCCATTTATGTGAGGTAGCAAGGGCTAGAACAAGGCAGATGGAATTCATTTTGGCTATAGGGGAAAAGGTTTCATGATAATCAATTCCTTCAAATTGGGAAAATCATTTGGTAATTGAATGAGCCTTGTGTCTTTCAACACTTTCATCTGATGCATACTTAGTTCTGTAGACCCATTTACATATGAAAAGTTTTCTTCCTTTTGGAAGAGGTACAAGATCCCAAGTATTGTTTTCCATTAAAGAACAATACTCTTCATTCATTGTTGTATCCCAATCTGGATGACCTGAAGCTTCTGCAAATGTCTCTGGATCATGATTTTCTGAAACTTGAGCCAAAAGAGAAGAGGCTCGCTAGAACTGTGAATGTGTTCGACGTTGATCTGAAGGATCACTGAAAATATCACCAGTTGCTTCTCGTGTTGAACAGACCCATCTAGGAAGTGGTGGAACTAGTGTTGGTTCAGGTTCAAAGGACTCATCTGGAGGGGGGTGAGTAGGTGGAGGTGGATTTTCAGCCTCACTATCATCATATGAATAAGAAACCAGATTAGAAGAAGGCACAAACACCGAAGATGGATCCCAGGCCGAAGAAGGCACAACCGCCAAATTAGGCTCGCGGGCCAAAGAAGGCACAAACATCGAATTAGGCTTGCAAGCCAAGAGATTTTCATCAAATTTAACATCTCTTCTAATAATAATTTCATTACAATGTGATTAAAGAAGTCTGTAATATTTGACATCTTCAGAATAACCAACATATATACACTTCTCACTTTTAGTCTGCCATTCTTTCCTTTTCTCATCAAGAATGTGAGCCCATGCTATACTGCCAAATACATGGAAGTGACTTACATCTGGTTTAATTTTAGTCCAAGCTTCTTCTGGTGTTATATTTTTAAGAGCCTTTGTGGGAGTGTGATTTACTATGTAATTTGCACAGTTGATGGCTTCTGCCCAATACTTTAGACTTAATCCCTTAGATTGGATCATATAATTATCCATTTCTTTTAATGTGCGGGTCTTTCTCTCAGAAACACCATTTTGTTGTGGTGTATATGGAACAGTGTGTTTCATTTGGATTCCTTGTGTAGTGCAGCAATTTGTAAAATTATTGTTCACATATTTGCCTCCATTATCTATTCTTAACCTTTAAATTTGATGTCCAGATTGCTTTTCCGCATGGATCTTGTAGGCCAAAAACTTGTCAAAAAGTTCACTCTTAAGTTTTAAGAAGTAAACGCAAGTACGTCTGGAAAATTCATCAATGAAAGTTAAGAAATACTTGCACCCAAAAAAAGAAGGAGAAGAAAGTGGACCACACAAATCACTGTGAACAAGATGCAAAGGACCCGAGGTGTGCTGAGAGGTACGTTTTTCAAAAATGTCCCGATGATGTTTGTCGAGAACAGAACTGACACAAACACCATCTCTGCATGAAACAAGAGGAAGACCAGTCACCATCTGTTGATTACATAGTTGCTGCAATGAGTGATAGTTTAGATGACCAAACCGCTCATGCCAAAGTTTTCTCAAGTCATCGCTATGAGCAACAAAAACCGATGAAAAAGATGATGACCCAAAGTTGTCAAACTTGTACAACCTGGTAATATCATCAACAATTCCAGTTGCAATAACATGATTAAGATCTTTTAGATTCTTGATTACAACTTGGTGAGGTGAAAAATATACGATTTTACCTTCACCTGAATGAGTGATTTGATATACTGATAGAAGGTTACAAGAAATACTTGGAACACATAATACATCGTTGAAATGGCCATTTTCTACTTGTACTATTACATATCCTTCAACACTAAGATATCTATCATCACCAACAAATATTTTCTTGGTGTTACATTCATTTAGAGTAGAAAATATGTTTCTATCCTTACCCATATGATAAGATGCTCCAGAATCAATAAGCCACTTATCAGAAGTAGAGGTAGAAGGTGTATTGAAGGAGAAACCAAAAGCATAAAGTGCATGTCCATGAGAAGAAGAAGAATAAGTAGGATCAATACTGATATTGTGCTTCTTCATCGCTGCTTCTAAAGCTGCCATATTCTTGAAACATTTGGACTCATCATGACCATCTTTATCACAAAAGTTGCAATGTCTATCAGTTTTCTTATTTTTATATTTTGCTCCTTTGTCTCCATTCGGAGAAAAAGTTGTTTGAGTGGGTTTGGGACCCTTATATTGCTTGTTGTTGTGGCAAGGATGTTTCTTCTTGGGATTATTAGGTTTATCTTTCTGTTGGGAAACTAAGGCTTTGTTGGAGGTACCTGCAATGTTGATCACTCCAAGTTGTACAAGCTTATCTTCCTCTCTAATCAGAGAAAAACAAAAGGAATAAAGAGTGGGTTTTTCATAAGCTTCCCCTAGAGCCTCTCTCATGGCATAAAAGATAGGTACAAACACAAAATATGCACTACCTAGCTTATAAAGAATAAGATAGATGAAACACTCTTCCTCCATTTTTATCTTACATTCTTCACATAAAATTCTGAGTGTTTTAAACCTAGATAGATAGTCTCCAAGAAAAGAAAAATCACTTGGACTCAAGGTCAGTACTTGATTTTCTAACTATTGTGATCGAATAATATTGAGTTTACCAAACATAGATTCAATCTTGTCCCAAGCTTCTTCGGGGTCATCAATTTCTTGGAGGTGGTATCTTAAATCAGGAGAGATAGACATTCTGATTAGTCCATGTGCTTCATCACTCCTATTAGTCCATTTGGATTTATTATCATCATCAGTGGGTTTTTTTTCTTTTCCCAAGGTAATCCGGTACAAGCCTTTACTTCTTAATAAATCTTCCATATGAAATTTTATTTGGAAGTAGTTGGTGTTGGTAAGAAAAACATTACTTGTAGAATCCATATTAAATATGAAGATAATATGGATTTAAAAACTAAAACTGATGATTTGGATGGAAAGAGCTCAAAAATTTATGCAGTTTAAAAAAAAAAATCACTGAAAACAGAATTCGGATGTGAGAGTTATGCCCTTTTAGAAAAATGCATAAACGGTAACCAAATGACCACATGATAGTGTAAGTTGCTTTATGAAGTGACCCACTTTTATAAAGAGAAGTGGAGATCAATTTTACAATGAAGTTACTTTATAACATAAATTTTTCATACAAAATAAATAACTCTAAAATAAAATATTAAATCTACTTATAGTGATTCACTTTTATACTTGAAGTGAAATACACTTTATGATTTTAGCATGAACTTTTTCAAAAAAGGTAACAAAAGAGAGACTTGAACCCAAGACCTCTTACTTAATAAGGAAAATTTTAACCAAATGGTGTAGCAAAACATATTGTAATGTTCAGAAGTATGATTGGGGTTGTTGTTGTTGTTGTTGAAGATGGCCTTGGAGAGAGTGCTAAAAATAACTCTTTTCACACAAGAAACAAATTTCTCTTTTCGATGACAACAAGGGTTAGATCTCGGTTAGCTTACCCGAAATATGCACCTTTTCCTATCTTTTTCTGATTTTCCGAGATCGAAAAGGGCGTGGGGCAAAGAGAATACACAGATCTAAAAGAGTAGAAACTCGGAAGCAAATAATATGAAACCGAAATAAAACCAAAATAAAACTTTGTATAAATTTAAAAAATGTGTATTCAGGATTTATTCAGTGCTCTGGAAAATGGAACAGTCCTCTCAACCCATAAATGTATGAAAATGACAGAAAATGGAGACAAGGAAACTCAACTTCACGATCTCAATCTACAATAGGATTCGGTCTTCAAACAGGCTTTGGTACCATGTTCGACAACACAGATATTCCAATAGAGGATGAACACCTCAAGTAACCACTCACATAATCAGATAAAATATCAACACATCGATGTTTTCACATGGTAAAACCCCTACGGGGAAACATCCACGGCCCCAACCAACGCGACCACTTGGAGCAGTTTATTAATGCAAAGAAAAAGATTACAGAGAGATTTTACAAAAGAGTTTCTCACAATCGATCATAGACAAATGACCCTCCATGCTCTTTAAATAAAGATCATGGACCAATTGGGTGTTAAGCCACAGATCAATGGTCGTTAATATCGATGAGAGTATGAACTGTTGGATCACTCTATGTCGGGAACATATTGTGAATGTCGGATTTCCTAACTACAAATGCATACTAATGCATACTAAAGAAACACACTAAGAAACACACTTTTACCTAATGACACATTAGACCAAGTAGATGTTAACTAACTCCTAAGTGTCTAAATATAATAACCATTTAAAAATCTACTATTTTTCAAGGTTTTTTCCGCGGACGGTTGCATGCTTTTTATAATTTATGTAGCATCTGAGGAAGAATTGGCCAAAAATAATTGCAGATTTGAGTTCCTCTTTCAAAAATAGCTGATTTAAAAAAAAAATCACCCAAATCGAAAGTGGAGATATAGCCGATTTAAAGTCATCCATTTTCTAGGGTCTTCGTGATGACGGTGGGACTGCAGAGTTCATAAATGTTCACAAGCTGCTCATATTGCTATGAGATTAGTGCCATTGGATAAAACATTTTTTGAGATTTATTTTTGTATATTATATGTGGTGCCTCCAATGAATATTCACTCTCAAATCCTCATGAAAGTTCTATAGAAGTTGAAATCCCTCAAGACCAAATTTCACCAAGAGGGTTGTAATCTACATAACCATCTACAAGATGGTCTACAAGACATGAGGGAAAATTGTCACAATATTCAAGATTCCTTGGCCCAAATGCATGAGAGATATATTATGGCAGACATCATGGATGAATATAATCAAGAAGTATATGCTTGGTATGATTCTGAGGCCGATTGTGATGATTTTTATATGGATAGTTGTCATTTATGGGATGAAAACCACTTTCATATTTTATTTGATGTCTCTACTACACCTTCTGTAGATAGTATCAATGTGAAAAATCAAGAGCCATACTATCTCTCTCTCCCACTCTAGTCCCCTCGCTCTCTCTCTCTCCCTCTCACTCTCTACCTCTATCCTTCTCTCTCAACTTCCCTTCTCTCCTTTTACATCTCTCTCTTTATTTATATCCCTCTCTCTCTCTCCCCTCCCCTTTTCTTCCCATATCTATCCACCCTCCTCCCTCTCTCTCTCTCTCTCATCGCCTTCCCTCCCTCCATCCCCCTCTTTATATCCCTCTCTTTCCCCCCCCGTTCCCCCGCCCCCCCCTCTCTCTCTCTCTCATCCACTCCCCCTCCCCCCCTCTCTCCTTTCCTACTGATCTAATTCTTTCTCTCTCCTTTCCTCTCGATCTCTTTCTCTCTCTCTCTCTCTCACTCTCCATGGAGGGAGGGAGTGAGAAAGGGGGGGAGAGAGAGAGAGGGGTGTGCATGTGCATGTGTGTGTGTGTGTGTGAGAGAGAGAGAGAGAGAGACATAGAATAGGTGGGAATGAGGGAGGGATGGATAGAGAGTAGGAAGATGGGGTATAGAGGGAGAGGGAGAGAGTTCTAGAGAGAGAGAGAGAGAGAGAGAGAGAGAGAGAGAG
>ML805390.1:231917-242503 GCA_009831015.1 Picea engelmannii | reverse complement strand
GAACCCTAAGAAGGAGTGGTTCGGTCCCATCACGGGTCAGTCAATGTTTGTTTAACGAGTCCAGAGATAGAAAACTCGAAGGTTTTTCAATATTATAGAGTTTGGAAAAACACTCAAAAGAGAACTCTCTCAGTTCCTTTTTCATACAATAGTCCAACGAGACTGAAAAAGGGTTAAACTATCACTTGAAGGACGCGTAACTTCAAATACTTTAACGAGCGTGAAAATAGCAAGATCGCTCGACAATCTTTTCATGTTTAGGGAGTCGTGAAAAAAGATTAAAGTTAACTCCAGGGGGGTTTCTTTTTCGTGTAACCACAACGAGCCCGGAAAAGAGATAAAACAACGCTCGATCACGTTCTCATATTTTTCGCAAGCGCAAGAACGGATAACAGGCAGTTGAGGTTTTATATCAAAACCATAGGAAACAAACAAAAAAACACCACACCTCAAAAGTTTTTGTCCATAATCATCCGCATTAGGTACCTGCAAGTCATTTAAATCACTTCCATATTAGTAATTAGGGTTAAATAATGAATAAACAGGAAAAAAACCACTTTTATCATGGTAAAGAGTAAATAAAATAAATTCGCAATAGATTTTACCATATTATTTTACCCTTTTACCATTTGAGTGCAAAAAACCTCCATTTTACCTTCTACCTTCATCGTCGATTTTCGGGAGCTTCGGGCCATCATTCCTCGATCTGTCAGCGGTGTTTTGGTAAGCTCTCCATTCTCTATCTTTTCATGGTTCAAATTCATGATTTCATTGGTTAAATTTCAAGTTTTAAGTCCATTTTTCAAACCCTATGCGTGTAGAAGGATTCTCGCAGGCTGCCCATATGGGGCCTGCGAGAATGCTTCATTCTCACAGATGGGCCTAAGGAAGCATGCGAGAAGTTCGCACTGTGTGCCATAGGCCACCTGCGAACAACACAAAGTTTAAAATTTTATATAACGTTTAGCCAAAAGAAGGAACTTTCCTCAGGTTTAAGATTATTAACTATCTTCATATGTTTCCCATGCAGGTTTATAACCATCATAATGGTGCTCGAATGGAGAGAAAGAGAACACGAGGGCGATAATGAAACCGATGAAAATCACCCTCCGACCCTTGCTGCCTTAATATATTGCGGTCTCTTGAAGTATTTCCACATAACGGGCATGAGAGCCCAAGTTCGATTGCTAGAACACTTAGTCCGGATGTGGGATCCAGATCAGCAGGTTTTTAATGTCGGATCTCACACATTGACTATCGACATTGAGGACATCTATTTCTTGACTGGACTATCCAGGCGAGGGTCCTATGTCAGTTTGACTGGTAGCCGAAGGGGTGGTTTAAAAATGAACGAGTATTACCGGGAGTACTGCATGCCTGAGGCTGAATGACAAAAAGGGAAAGTGGCCATTTGGGGAGTGACTGATATAAATATCCGTACCATTCTCTTCACTATCGCTCGGATGGTAGGAAGTGCTACCCCACATATGGCTCTGCAGAGCTATTTTTAGTATGCCATCGAGTGTACTGAGCCCCGAGTCTTCAACTGGGCTGACGCAATTTTACGCAGTCTCAAAAAACAACTGACCAAATGTAGGCATGGAGATCTAAAGCAGTTTGGTTATGGATCATTGTTGGTGTCCTTCTTCTGTGAGAGGGTCCCAGTGTATAGAATTCAGGCTGAGTGGCACTTTCCGGGTCCCAGGGATCCACAGATGTTATGATGGTGTCAACTCATGGCTAGACATGTGGCAGGACCGATCGTCAGGTATGACGATCTCTTCTTTGACTGGCTTCAAGGCCAGGTGCTGATGGTAGAAGATTATGCATACGCTGGCTTGGACTTTCGTGGTGATCCTGACCTTGCACTTCCTGAAGACGCATAGTGGGGAGACATCGGTAAGAAGTACACAATTTTTTTAAGTTTTTTAAATGTTTTTTGGATTTTAAACATATTTAAATGTTTTTTGTTTTATAGATATATCCAAAGACTAACATCAAATTTTTAATGATAATACAGATGTTGGGGCATATAGACCTGCTGGTAGTTCTCCTGTCCAGCGTCGAGGAGAGGCAGCAGTTGCAATTCCCCATTATGCCGAGGACTATCTGACAGTGGAGTAGAACTTAGAGGGTCTGATGGCCTATGTTCCAGATATGCCCCTGGAGGAGATCCCACGACGCGATCAGCGTCACACTGTGGGAGTCTCTGCCTCTATGGGTCTCTTGCTCCGCAGAGTTGCTAGGACATTAGTGTGCTATCGTGAACATCATTGATGTCATTATGTAGAAGTCATGGGCTTTAATTTTGATATTTTGGTCTTCGGACACATTTTGTAAAAAAAAAACTTTGATCGTTATATATACATGGGTTCTACCGGCTTACTTTACATTGTGTACATTTTAATGTGTTTGATTTTATAATTGATTTAAATGCCTGTCCAATACATAATTAGCCAAAGCATATGTCAATGTATTAAGACATCTAGGAATGTGTTGATATTCTATGTAATCAAAATGTCGTTCCAAGAGGCGAATCCGCAAATATATCCTTAATAAAGTAGGACTTCGAATAGAATATACATTACTGAGCTGTAGTACTACCAACTGCGAGACAAGTTGAACAACCAAATGGCGAATTCTGAGAGAGATAGCATCAACCAATAATTCAACCACGACGCTATACTCTGCAATGTTGTTGGTTGCTCGGCCAAGACATATACCTCGTAGAGATATGAGTTCGTTTGTCGGGGCATATATTGCCCATGCAGTGGAAGCTAGGTTCCGATTACTACGGCTAGCACCATCGGCGAACCCAATATAAGGTAGCGAATATTCCGACATCTGGAAATCAAACACAATGTCACGTAAGGGCAGAGACCAAATAACGTCAAAAGCAAAACTAAAGTAACACACACACTCAGTATGATACATAAAATACAAGTACTCATGCACAAATGACTTATGCATAGTACTTCTTTAAGTACAACCCATTCTTGGGTTCACTCAAAGGCACACCATCATAATCCACTAGCTCATATGCTCCTTTTTCCAAAACTTTGCTAACAATGTAAGGCCCACGCCACATTGGTTCGAATTTCCCAGCTCCTAAGACATCTTTATCTTGTTCATATAGAAGAACAAGATCTCCTTCAGAGAAGACACGAGGTTTGACATGCTTGTCGTACTGTGCCTTAACACGTTTTTTCTGGGCTTCTATTACAAGAGTGGCGTCACGGTGAGTCTCATCTAATCGCATCAAATACAACAGACGTTCCTCTTCGGTAGAAGTATTAGGTAAGAGCTCTACAACTTGCTTCAAAGACGGGATTTCACATTCTATTGGTAGAATGACTTCCATGCCATAAACTAATCGAAAAGGCGTGAATCCCGTGGCAGACTTAACAGATGTCCGATACGCCCACAATGCCGAGAATAACATTGTATGCCAGCTACTTTTATGGATTCCTATCATCCGTCGAATCACAGTTATGAGAACCTTATTGATGGCTTCGACTTGGCCATTGGCCTGTGGATAATAGGGCATTGAGCTATCATGACGAAGGCCCGACTTCTCTGTAAGTTCAGACATCATATAATTCCTAAAATGACTACCATGATCAGTAACGATAGCCTGAGGAACACCAAAACGAGTGATGACATGGTTGAAAAGAAATAACGTTGCAGTCTTCCTAGTATTATCGAATGTTGGCATTGCCTCGACCCACTTTGTGAAATAATCAACAGCTACAATAATGTAACCATGCCCCCCGACCGAGTGAGGGTGACATGTCATGAAATCAATGCCCCAATTAGCAAAAGGACCTACTGAGACTACAGGATGAAGGGGAGCAGGATGCGATCGAATCTTCTGATTATAAGTTTGGTAGGCATGACACTTCTGAACAACAGTAATGCAGTCAGTGAATAGGGAAGGCCAAAAGTAACCTGCACGTAAGATCTTCTGGGCAGTAGAATACCCAGCCATATGACCACCACATGATCCTGAATGTCAGTCATTCAAAGCTTTCTCAGCTTCGTCAAAATTCAAACAACGCCGAAAGACAGAGTCAATGCCTCGACGGTAAAGAGTATCGCCGAGGATAATATAATGACGTGCTTGATAACGGACACGACGTCGTTCATTACTGGACAAAGTAGGCCGAAAAGTTTGAGTTTGGAGATATATAATGATATCTTCGTACCAAATATCATCGATACTGATAAGGAAAAGTGACTCGTCAGGTAACGAATCAACTGCTACCATTTCCGTGGTAGTGTGGGGAAAATCACAAATTAACTCAACGAAAACTAGAGATTTCTTCGACGTGGCACGATCGAATTCAAAATCGAACTCCTGGAGAATAACAATCCACTTGGAGTACTTTCCCCCCAGCAATTGATGTGTCAATATATGTTGCATGGGGTTACAGTGTGAAATCACTGTAGTCTTCCTAGAGAGAATATAATGACAAAAACGTTGAACTGCTTGAACAGCAGCCAAAGCCAGTTTCTCAACATGTTGGTACTTGATTTCCGTGGATGATAAACTTCTACTCAAGTAATAGATAACATGTTCATCGTGGTTATCATCCTCTTGAATGAGGACTATGCCGATAGTATACTCGGACGCAGCGAGATAAAGAAAGTAATCTCGACTATAATCCGGAGGGAAAAGAAGAGGAGCTTTTGTGAGGGATAACTTTAAAGCTTCAAAAGCGTTGTTAGCAACCTTATCCCATACAAACTCTGAATCTTTCTTTAGAATACGTGTGAAACCGCGAGTAATCTCGACGTAATTCGGGATGAACCGACGAAGAAAGTTTTCTTTCCCTTGCAAACTCTGTAACTGGCGCAAAGAAGAAGGAGGAGGGAGATTAAGAATCGCCTCGACCTTGATAGGATCTACCCGGATCCCATGGCGTGAAACAATGAAACCGAGGAGACGTCCAGATTCTACGCAAAAGACACATTTATGAGGATTCAGGCGAATGCGATAGAATCGACAACGAACGAAAATTGCTCGGAGATGATTAGGGTGATCGACTCTACGTAAAGAGTGAGCCGGAAAATTGTCCAAATAAGGTTGAACAATATGCTTGATATCGTGAAATGCGTAAGACATAGCACGTTGGAATGTAGCACCTGCGTTCTTCAGACCGGAGGGGAGTTTCCTGTAGGCGAAAGTACCCCAAGGACAGATAAAAGCCATTTTATGTTGGTCCTCAAGAGCGATATTGATTTGATTATAGCCGGAAAATCCATCCATGAGGGAAAAGATTTCACTACCGGCACAGTCATCGACGATCTGGTCAACGAAAGGGGTTGGAAAATTGTACTTTGGACAAGCTTTGTTGATATCCCGATAATCAACACAAACGCATATACTACCACCATTTTTATCAATCGGTACTGGGTTGGAAACCCATTCTGTCAATGCCACGGGATAAATAAAACCGGCTTTAAGAAGTTTTTCAACTTCGAGTTTAATGGCTGCCACTTTACGTGGATGGACAGGACGGAGGCGTTTCCGAACTGGCTTGGCTCCGGGATATGTCTTAATCTCATGAACGACGATAGCAGGGTCAATACCCGACATCTCTTCTTAACTCCACGCAAAGATATCACGAAATTCTTTAAACAAGGAAGTATAAGTGATAATTTCTTCGGGAGAACACGAAGCTCCGATATGAACGTTCTCGACTATCCCAGGTTTCGCTGAAATATCTATGGGCATCGTGGGTGAAATGTTACTGAGGTTCCCTTCCGCAAACACATCTCTTGTAGATTGGAAAACCGTGGATATAACAACAACGGTCGACGGAGTCGAAATCCGCTGATAATTCTCAAGAGTTTGTTGTTCCAGAAACAATATGGAACGATGATGGCCATCATCCCAAGGGGTGTCCTCCATGACATACATGATCATCTCGTCAGTGGGAAAGATGACATGGAAAGGATCAGGAGACAACTCGTCAAAAGAAGAAGTAGTAGGGGATGCTGATTGAATGGCTTGATAAGCGGACTCAACCGGACTTAACGGAATAACGTTGCCGAAATGAACATGATCTCCAGGATCAGGGACTATCTAAGGGTCAGTAGACACAAGAAGTTCATGAGGTACAGTAGAGATCATATTAATGGAAGCAACTGACAGGCTTGGAATATTGGGTGGTGGTGGTATGGGGAAAGTACCCATTAACGACAAGTCTTTTAAAAGACCGACACCAACATTCTCATAACCTGGTGGGGTGTTTTCTATGAACGACACGTTGCCCATGCGAGTACCGACATTAAAGAAGGCAAGTTGATCGACCGTAACCACTTTTCCCTGGTGAGGAAATCGTACGACACGGAAAAGGGTTGACACGACAACACGCATAGAATCGACCCAGCTTCGACCAAGTAGAATATTATAATCTAGGGGAGTATCGAAAACTTCCACTTCCACCTGGACGATTTTACCTTCGAGAGTAACAGGAAACGATGGAAGAACACCGTATGGCTTAAAACTAGAGCCATTGAAGGCTCGCAAAGTGTTTTGTGATTCATTTAACGGGGGAGAGACAATGGCTTTCCAACAAGAAAAAGACATTACGCACATAGAGGCACCCTCATCAATAACAGTTCAACAAATACTCTTGTCGGAGACCACAACTTGGATTTGAAATGCAAGCTGTGGGGGTAACCTTGGAATATGATCTTCCAAGTTAAAGACTATCAGATTTGTATCTGTTGGATCAATGCCACCTATAGCTTTCAACAACGCCCTTCGTTGTGCAGGACAAGACTGAAGGACTTCCAGGGCAGACATTGCTGAGGGTGCTTGGGCTAGATCTTCGACAATGCTATAGTTCTGGGCTGCCCGAGCATGAGGATTGAATGTCGACTTCTTAACGACACCTTTCGGGGGTGGTCATATAACTGTATCGAGGTTCGGTCATTCGAGATGAAGAGGACCGATTATAAGTGGATTCGGTGGAGAGGGTTGTACCAGATCAGGAGGTAAGTCGTCAACCTTCTCCTTAGAAGGAGTATATTCTTTAGCTCTAGTGGTAAGTGCAACATTGTCTTTTTTGGAATCACTGGTGCACATCAAAACATAAGAGGATGTAGAAGTAGAGGGTTGGTCATGGATGACCAACGAAGCCTGTTGTTGAGACAGGAAGGGATGAGACAAGACTGTCGGCATAGAGGGATTTGGTGTTCCTTGAAGGAACTTATTAACCTCGGCACGTCTCGGACAATCCTTCATGTAGTGATCGTCACCACAGATAAGCCAAGGGTAGCGTGGTTTGCACTTATCCCGGTCATCAACAAGAAGGGATTTGGTTTGCTCATTCAGATTATTGTTTTTACGCTCCTTATTCTTGCCTCTCCCTTTCTTAGACTTATTCTTACCGGTTGGCGTAGATTGAACACCATTCACTTCATAGGTTTTACCGGTCAAAGGAGCAGGAGACGGAGCACTTTGAACATTAGAAATATTGGATTTCGGGGTTATAGTTGAAACATAATGTGAGTGGTTATGAGTGGAACCAATCACACCATCAGCTGCATGTGAGGCAGCCAGAGTAGTAGAAGTGCTGGAACTACTAGGACGAGGTAAATCAGGTAGTAAATCATACAAGGTTCCCATTTGCGAATAAACGATATCAAGATACTGAGCACGACTAATAGCCTGCTCTTTTGTGACAACACCGCCCATAGCAATGTCTTTACCAATTTTGTTTACAAAAGACTTGGTAAACCATTCTGCCAGTAACTGATCAGGAAGCTCAAGTTTAATGAGACGTCGCCTCCGTCGCCACTCATGAATATGATCAGATATATGAGTGCCCGAGCTTTGTTTGAAGGAGGTTAAAATCTCAGTTCCGGTATCGTAACGGATCGGTAACTGGTAATGTGTTAGAAAGGCCATTGCAAGGGTGTTGAAATACGAAAATAAACCTCGTGGTAATTCAATGTACCACTTCGTCGCAGCACCTGTAAGAGGTCATTGAAAAAGACGTAGTCTAATGGAGTCGTCCATCAACGAGTTGGATGAAAACCACAAATGGAAAGTCATGACATGATTATTTGGGTCCTCTCCCACCTTCCCATCGAATTTTGGAATGTCCGATGGAAGCTTTGCAGGAAGAGCAGGCCATTGGGGAGAGTGATGAATAGGATCATTAAGAATCCTAGACAAATCTGGCAGATCCAAAGTAGCGAGAAAAGGCAACTGCCGATTCACTTGTGGATACTGGTGACTTTGGGGTGGAAGCCCTGTCGGTAGACCAGTAGGACCGTATGCAGTCTGCGCCCAGAGGGAAGACCCCGGTTGGTTCTGTGGTGGTTGAATAGGATAGTAACCCCAAGGATTGTGACCTTGAGTCTGAGTAGGGACTTGAGGTTGAGTAGTTTGACCCGAACCCCAAATAGGATTAGTCACACCCAGATATGGTTGGCCTGTAGTAGGGACAACTTTCTGCCCCCCAACATTTTGAGGAAAGTTTTGCATAAGTTGATTCCAATACTGGGCCAATGCAGGAGGTATGTTTTGTCCTAAAGGTGAGGTCGGTCCCCCTATCAAAGAGATAGTTCCACCTGGAAGTTGTGTACCAACCGTAGGTTGTGTAGTAACTATGTGATGTTCGGGAAAAGGAAATGGAAACGTACTACCCTATCCAGCAATAGGATTGTGCAAGTTTGGTGCAACAGTCTGGATAGTGCTACTAGTATTAGGATTGCCAGTAGAAAACGGAGGGAGTGTCGGGATGAAACCGGGAATAGGATGCCCAGGAAACTGAAGACCACCTGGAGAACTAGCTGGAGTGTGTGGAGGTGTTGGATGGGAAACATTCAACAAAGGATTCAGCGCATGGTAACTAGGCGGTAAATTCGGGTTAACCTCAGGAGTTCGTTGGGTATTGATAGGAGGAAGAGTAGTTGCAGTAATTCTGGTTTGGACACCCGTAGTATTCGCAAGATGGGCCATCTCGGGAGGGAGAACAAAACGATAAGTGGTAGTCTCCGGTGTAGTCTCTGGTTCAGGAGACACAGGAGGGTTGATTTCGTAGATAGGGGATGACTCAGTACCAAACAAGACTCGTCGGAAATCACCCGACCAAGAAGGATCTTGGCCTACTACACTGTGATAAGGCCCAACAGTTGATTCAAAGGATGTAACAATGGTTTCTTCAGAAGGATTTATTCGTCCAACAGGTCGTTCACCACGACGAATGCGATAGTCCTCTATAGCATGGGTTATTTGAAAATCAACAAGAGGATCAGTGGATTCTACTTGTGGAGGTGGTGTAAAAACTTCTGGGACGTCACTTATGTCCACGTGTGGTAGAGTAACAAGGGGAATTTCACCCGGACGAGGAGAGTCCTCAGGGGTACCCTCAGGTGTTGCTGTATGCAAAGGTTGTGAAGCTTCCGGATGTTCCGGGGACAAACCTTGCATCCTACGTGAGCGTCATGGGGGAGAAATTGTAAACAAGTAACCAACTCCCCAACGAAAATCCTATGGTCAACTTCAAGAAACAAACATCACACCCTAGTAAAAAAAATCTAGAAGCAATCACCAAGCAAACAATACCTTCTAATATCGAAGCCACTAGTTGGTGATGAAATCCAACGTCGCAACAACGAGACAAGAAGGGGCGGGGTTAAGATGGAAAATTTACGTTGACGACCTGCTTAATAGACTTACACCCTGGTGCAAGATCCCACACATAATCGTGGGTATACCCTCCAAGGAGCCCGAGTGAGTTTGATCAATGTCGATTCTAGGTACCGTGAAGAATTTCTCCTCCACAGTCACCTTGGGTAAGAACCTAGAGAGATAGGCCACTAAGGTCACCACAAACAATAGTACAACCTGGGGAAACAGTCGTCAGTCCGATCCACACACAAATGTAGGGTATCTAGCCCGAAATCAACTCAAAGGCTTCCACTCATAATTGGGGGTATACCTCGGAGTGACCCCAGTAATACGTGCAATCTCTACACCGATGTCAACAAAGCAGGGTTAGTAACTCTGCCAACACCAATGCGACCTAATGCTTGACCCTTGTGTTAGAAGAGCTTCCCAGGACAATATGCTGCCAATGGAATTTAACACTCCCTAACTCAAGATTCTATTGTGTGTTTTTGAGATTTTGGAGAGTGTGTCTCTCTTCCTACTCCAAAGCACTAGCCTAGCTAAATGTTGGTGTAAAAGAGCCCTAGAAAAGAGTTACTAGATCAATTTTAATATTACGTAATGTTTTTACAGGCTGTTGTTTACTCAAAGGTAATGGAAATGAAACTCATGATGTGTGACTCTGACCCAAATAATGCAAGGATATGATGAAATATAATTCTTTTCATTCGATGAATCCTAGTTATGGGAGAGAGAGAACAATTTCCGAATCAATCTCAAGACTACAATGAAAATGCAATATTCAATTTCCTTTCAGATGCCAATGTAAACAATCATATATCAATGAACAATTTCCATATGTCTTTTCAAACAAACTCTAAAAACTTGATTTTCAATGTTTTTGAAACGGCAAAAACAAACTCTTGAAAGAAAACTTGTTGTTCACTTTCCAAGA
>ML805390.1:202611-218070 GCA_009831015.1 Picea engelmannii | reverse complement strand
CACTGATCAAGATAATTTCATAACAAATAGATGCATATTAGAATAATCACACCTGGGTTGCATCATTCCTCTGAATGTGTTGGATCTTGAGATCCTTCTAGATCTATGGCAAGAGATCCCTTCTCCTGCAAATACTCTTTAGGTTTTAACCATTAAACATATGTGAGTACATACCTCAGATAGCATTTGCAGGTAGTGGCTCCATCTGGTAGCAGTGGTAATCATTACCAAAAGCTTCAAGGGTGATTGCAACTAGTTCTGCAACTGCAACTACAACTGGTACTGCAACTGCAGCTGGTTCTGAGACTGCAACTACGACTGCAACTTGGGGTTTTACGAGGAAACCCTAATTTTTCAAACTTCAAATTTTGAAATTCTGATCCAGGGGATAGATGCGCTGAGTTGAGGCGAGTTAACTGGTGCAGTTGAAATTTCGAAAATCCAACTTTTACCCCCTCAAACTTCATCTGCGGATTTCTAGACTAGTGCTTCTGGTTTTCTGGTACTTCTGGTACTTCTGGTACTCTAGTTTTCTGGTACTTTGTGAAACTAGGGTTTCACTTTTTGGGAGATCTAGCCACTGAAAAGGTGCGCTCTAAGTGCCAAAATGATCCTTGGGGGAGGGCGCAACTTTCTAGGTGGTTTTGGAGCTGAAAAGATTCACTTTTGAAAAACCCTAATTTTCAGGTACTGTAACGGTGACGTTTTTCTCTTGCGAAATATGCTTCCTTCAGGTTGGCTCTGATACCATGTTAATGTTTTATGCCATTATTATATTTATTTTCATTTCAATAGATAACAACAATATAAGAACAAGATCACTGAGAAATACACATTCACAAGAGACACAACATTTATCCTGGGAAACCCTCTAGGGGAAGAAAACCCAACAAAAACTTCCTTATCATAAATTGCCAATACAATGTCAAGAGATAACTCAAACCAATATGGAAAGTCCTCTCCAAAATATGCACCACTCTTCTCCCTCTCTCCTTTACCGGTAACAGATTAGAACTTGTCTCTCAAACTGAGCAAGTGAGTTGTGATCAAATGAGGCGCTAGCCTCCTTTATTTATACAAGTTATGGCATGTGTGAAGTGTCTCTTCACTGGCAGGGCCAACTTCTTAATCTGGGTGGGTAAACCCACCTTTATTATATTTCTGGGTCTTCTTATTAACTATTGGGTCCGACTTCTTATTCTGCCTATTACAATTGTCTGTTGACCAATCCACAAAAGGGGATTTGGTCCTAATACAATAACCGACATGATTAATCCACAATGGGGATTAATCCTATGAATAAAATAACAATAACAATAAGAATACTCTTCACAGTTACATTATTTCAACAAGAGCTACTTCCAGTACACCGTGGAATGCATAGAACCTCGTGTGTTCAATTGGTGTGATGGACTCCTCCGCAGTATTAAGAGTCAGTTGACCAAGAGAAAGAATGGGGAACTAAAGCAATTTGGGTACAGATCCATTTTGGTATCGTTCTTCCTAGAGAGAGTCCCTCACCTACGCCTATAGGTAGAGTGGAATATACTAGCGCCATGAGATCCATGGATAAAACAGTGGTGTGATCTCATGTCTCGGCATGTAGCGGGGCCCATTATAAAATACAATGATACATTTTTTGATTGGTTGGAGCCCCAGATCTTGATGATCAATGACTATGCATATGTCGGGATGGATTTTCTCCATGATCCTAACTTGGTGTTACCTGAGGGTTCTTAGTGGGGGGATCTAGGTAAGAAAAACATTTTTCTTTTATGGTGTTTTTGTAAAGTTTTCAAAATATTAAACACATTTTTTTTCTTTTTATGTTTTCAATCCAATGACTAAACAAAATATTTTGACCATGAAGATGTAGGGCCATTCCGGCCCTCGGGTACATCCCCTATCTAGAGGTGATGGGAAGCAGTGGTAGTAGCAGGATGGGATGCAAAATTTTATGAATCAATCGGGTAGAATCTTGAGGGTTTGACTACAGGGATCCCAGATATGTCGATCGACGAGGTCTCGAGGCATTTCTTGCACCATACTGTAGGCGTGGTTGGTCCATTGAGACAATTTATCCATAGGGTAGCATGAGTAGTAGTGTGTTACCGAGAGAAACATCCATGATGCCATTTTGTAGAAGCTATGAGCTTCATATTTTGATATTTTGGTCTTCGGACAGAAAACAATCATTTTGTAAAAATTTTTTATCGTTATATATATACATGAGGCTTCTACCAACTTATTTTTCTTTGTATAATACATGTGATGTGTGATTGGATTTATAAATGTCTCATATGTCTGCCTAACACATAATTATCTAATGCATCAGTTAATGTATTTAGACATCTAGCAATGTGCTGATACTCGATATAATCAAAATAACGTTCCAAGAGGCTAATTTGTAAATATACCTATAATAAAGTAGGACTTAAGATAGCATAGGCATTACTTAACTGTAGCACTACAAGCTGCGAATCAAGTCATATAACCAGGCGATGAATCCCAAGCAAGATAGCATCGGTCAATAATTCGATGACTGCACTATACTCTACTATATTATTGGTTGCATGACTGAGGAAAACACCATGTAGACTGATAAGTTTGTTCATGGGTGCATATATTTCCCATGCAGCAGAAGCTAGGTTCTGAGTACTACGACTAGCGTCATTGGCGAAGCCAAAATGGGGTAATAAAGACTCCGACATCTGGAAACCAAGCACAACGCAAGGTAAGCATTCGAGGGTAGAAACTAAATAACGAAAAAGCACAAAAAAGTAACACACAACATTATGATACAATAAAATACAAGCACTCATGCAAAGATAGTCTAAGCATAGTACTTCTTCAAGTAAATCCCATTCCTGGGTTCACTCAAAGGAATTCCATCATAATATACTAATTCGTAGGCTCCCTTCTCCAATACTCGTTTGACGATATAAGGGCCTCTCCACATAGCCTCAAATTTCCCAGCTCCTAGAAAATCACGATCTTGTTCATAGAGGAGAACTAGATCAACCTTAGAGAAAATGCGTGGCTTGACATGTTTGTCATATTGGGATTTGACATGTTTCTTATGGGATTCAATAACTAGGGTGGCATCACGATGGGTCTCGTCTAATTGCATAAGATACAATAGACGTTCTTCTTCGACAGAGGTGTTGGGAAGGAGTTTGACGGCTAGCTTCAAAGATGGAATTTCACATTCAATCGGGAGAGCGACTTCAATGTTGTAGACTAGTTGAAAGGGGGTAAATCCCGTAGCAAACTTCACAGATGTCCGATAGGCCCATAATGCTGAGAAAAACATCATGTTCCAATTGGTCTTATGGAATCCTATTATCCGACGAAGCATAATGATAAGGATTTTATTGATTCTTTCAACTTGGTCTTGGGCCTATGGATAGTAGGGGGTTGCGTTTTCATGATGAAGACCCAACTTGTCGGTAAGTTCAGACATCATAAAGTTTTGAAAATGGCTACCGTGATCTGTAACGATATCTTGTGGGATCCCAAATCGAGTAATAATGTGATTGAAAATGAAAAGTGCTGCAGTTTTTCCAGTATTGTCGAATGTAGGCATCGCCTCAGCCCATTTGGTGAAATAGTCCATGACTACAATAATGTATCCATGCCCCCCGGCCAATTGAGGGTTACAAGTCATAAAATCGATGCCCCATTTCAAGAAAGTTCCAACGAAAACTACAGGGTGTAAGGGAGTGGGATGAGATCTTATCTTATGATTGTATGTTTGGCAAGCATGGCATTTCTGGACGATAGTTACACAATCTTTAAATAAAGAAGGCCAGAAATACCCTTCTCGCAAGATCTTTTGGGCAGTGGCATACCCAGACATATGACTACCACATGCTCCAGAGTGGAAATCATTCAAAGCTTTCTCGGCCTCATCAAAGGTGAGACATCATCGAAATATAGAGTCAACACCACAGCGATAAAGAGTGTCACTGAGAATGATGGATTGACGGGCTTGGTAGCGGATTCAATGAAGGTCTGTACTAGAGAGGTCTGGCTGGAAAGTTTGAGTCTAGAGATAAATGATAATATCTCCATACCAAGCATTTTCATAACTGATTAGAAAAAGGGATTTGTCTAGTAAGGAATCCTCTGCCACTTTTTTTGTCTCAGCGGAGGGAAGGTCACATATTAGTTCAGCAAACACCAAGGATTTATTGGACTTAGCATGTTTTAATTGTAAGTCAAACTCCTAGAGAATCACTATCCATTTGGAGTATTTTCCCCCTAGCAATTGACGTGTAAGAATGTGCTGCATAGGGTTGTAATTGGAAATTACAATGGCCTTGCATAATAGAATATAGTGATGAAAATGTTGGACAGCTTGAACAGATGCCAAGGCTAGTTTTTCAACATGTAAGTACTTGGCTTCGGTAGTCGTGAGACTCTGACTCAAATAATAAATGACATGCTCGTCATGTAAATCATCTTCTTGGACTATAACCATGGCGATGGTCGAGTTCGAAGCAGCCAGATAAAGGAAATAATCTTGACTATAATTGGGAGGGAAAAGTAGTGGGGTATGGGTTAAAATCAGTTTCAAAGCATCGAAGGCTTTGTTGGCAGTGGTGCCCCATACAAACTCAGATCCCTTCTTTAATAGTCTAGTAAATCTAAGTGTTAACTCAACGTAGTTTGGGATAAAACAACGTAGAAAGTTTGCCTTCCCTTGCAAACTTTGTAGCTGGCGAAGTGAGGAAGGAGGATGGAGATTGAGGATCACCTTGACCTTCAAAGGATCTACCCTGATCCCTTGACGTGACACAATAAATCCCAGGAGTTCACCAGTCTCCACACAAAATACACATTTATGTGGGTTTAAGCATATACGATAGAAACATTAATGAAGGAAAATGGCTCGGAGGTGGGCCGGATGATCATTACAATGCATGGAATGTGCTGGTAGGTCATCTAAATAGGGTTGTACAATATGTTTAATATCATGGAAAGCGTAAGACATAGCACATTTAAATGTTGCACCGATGTTATTCAAACCGAAGGGCAGTTTCTGGTAGGAAAAAGTGCCACAAGGACAAATGAAAGTGGTTTTGTGTTGATCCACAAGTAAAATATTGATTTGATTATATCCGGAGAAACCGTCCATCAAAGAGAATATTTCACTTCCGGTGCAATCGTCAACAATTTTCTCAATGAAGGGGGTAGGAAAGTTGTCCTTAAGACAAGATTTGTTGATATCCCTATAATCAACACAGACATAGATCGTACCTTGTTTCTTGTTAAACAGAACTAGATTGGATACCCAATCAGTTAAAGCCACTAGATAAATAAAGCCGGCTTTAAGAATTTTTTCGACTTCAATCTTGATAGTAGCTACTTTACGGGGGTGGACCGGGCGAAGTCTCTGCCAGACAATTTTAGCGTCCAGGTAGGTCTTAATTTTGTGTACAACAATATTAGGGTCAATACCTAGCATATCTTCGTAGCTCCATGCGAAGATGTCACAAAATTCTTGAAAAAGTGAATTATACATGACAACCTCATCGATGGAACATGAAGCTTTGATGTGGACATTTTCGACAACTCCAGGTTCAATAGATATGTCGAGGGGGATGGTGGGTGAAATGTTACTTAAGTTCCCTTCGTATAAAACATCGTGTGTGGATTTAAGAACTGAAGAAATAACGACAACGATCGACGGGGTCGAGATCCGTTGGTAACTCTCGATGGTTTGTTGTTCGAGAAAGAGAATGGAACGATGATTTCCATCATCCCAAGGGGCATCTTCCATCGACATAACTGACATAGTCATCTTGTCTGTGGGAAAATTAACATGGAACGGATCAGGAGATGAATCACCGAGAGAGGGAGTAGAAGGGTCATCCGATTGAATGGCTTGGTAGGTGGATTCAACCAGACTTAAAGGCATCTGATTGTTGTAGTGAAGATAATCATTGGGTTCGGGTACTATCCACGGGTCAGAAGACGTGGGAGTTTCGCAGATGGAGGTGAAAATTGTTGGGGCTCAGAAATGTCCTATTCTCATCCACCTTTCCCATCATCCTTCTTCACATTTCATTGCCCCATTAACCTTTCATGATATAATTTCCATAAATATACTTGGGTTTCACCTTATTGTTATCCACTTTATTCATTTTAGTATTTAAAAGGAATTTGTGATTAAATGTTAGAAAATCAACATGTTTTCATATATATCTCAAATATGTGTGAGCTTTGTAATGTGTAGGAATATGTGAAGGATTAATTCAAAGGACTTCTCAAATACTTCCTCCACCATTTCAATATTTGAGAAGATAATTCAAGACCATTCCAAAGGAGAAGATCATGGATATTTGGTTGGAATATCTTATCTAAGATATATGAGAGATATGTGTGAGGATTTAAAGAGATTATATTTTGTAATAATGGAAAATAGGTTGAGAGAATAGTGGATCTGTAATAATGAGATGGTTATCTTATATTCAAGGCTCTCATGTATAAAAGAGAGTGCTCTCTCTTCATGAGAATTCAATTAGGATGTAATTAGAATGAGAGTAGTCATTAGGATTCAAAAGAGAAAGGGATTCTTAGCTTTGATTCATATTCTTTCATTGTTATGCTTTCATGATTGTCATTTGATTACTGTTATGTAATTCAAGGTAGTTTTATTGTGTGATCTCACATATGTTATTTGTCGTTAACTCTTCACATGTTGTATTGCTTTTCCTTTATGCAAATTCCTGCTTTCCTAGATTAATGTTTCCTGCTTTCCTAGATTAGTTTCATTTCAGCAATTTAGATTAGATTACTTCTACTTCAGTCCTGCATATATAGTGTGTGTGCTTCGTAAGCCTATGAACCTTGGATTGACAAATTAAATGGTTGGGAAAATACTACAATGGAATTAAACGACAATATTTTCGCCTAACATTTTGGCACCGTTGTCGGGGAAGCACAATGGATTGAGGTATTAGTTTCTTTTTCATTACAATTTATGCAAGTGTGATTAGACATGATCCTAACTTCGATGTGACATATGGGTAAGGACATGTAGGGTAGTGTGAATTTCAATTCCTGCATGTGTTGGTAAGGGGTCATAACAACTACTTGAGTGGAGACTCCTCATGTTCTCCCTGCCAGCTCTAGAGTGTGAATTTCAATTTCCACAAGATTAGTTTAAATTTTTGCAAGCATGATATACATGTGTTGGTTCTAGGGGTCTTAACAGCTACTTGAATGGAGACTGTTCATGTTCTCCCTGACCAACTATTAGGAACGTTTTAATTTCCGCAACTGTGAAGAGTAATTTTTTTTTTTTTATGTTTTAGCAAGAGTGTTTTTTTTTAAGTTTTTCATTTTGATTTGGGTGTTGTAAGAATCCTTGTTTTTAACATGATTTAAAAATGAGTGTCATCTTGGAACTACTCACTCAGATCCTGACAGACGTCGGGATCTCCTCTTCCTTGGAAGGAAAGATCTTGACAAGGATCAAAGATTCAAATACTCCTCCAAAAACAATTGAAGATTCAACATCTGAAGAATCCTGCATATCCGATGACGAACAATCATTCGAACAGGAGATCAAGGAAGATGAAGAGGAGTTACATCATGATTTGAGTGAGGAAAATCGCGCCTACGAAAGCCTTATTGAACAATGGTTCCAGGTAACTACTCAATTAGATCAGTCTTTTTGTTTTCACTTAGTTAGTTTGCCGTTACAGCGACTAGATTCATTCACTCTCGTATATTTTCACTTTTCATTCAAGAATTTGCCATTGAACATATTGATGTTACTACTACGTGGGTGGCTACACTGGACATTTGCCTACACATAACCAATTTTTAATTCTAATTAGCATAAAGTAGGTAGGCTACTGAATAAAACAACGTTTTTGCTCTATTTTTTTTTTTTAATAAGTATGCTCTCCTCTACGCTTCGTGCAATCGCGAGGACCATAAAATAGGATGCCTAATTGATTTCAAGAATGAATGTTTTTTTTCTTCCATCCTTTGACCTACAAATAAACAAAACAACAAAAATTTTTTAGACGAATAAAACAAAACCAAATTTTACATGTTGTTATAGCATGCTGAAACAGTGAAATGTTTACATGCTGTTACAGCATGCTGAAACAGCGAAATTTTTATATGCTGAAACAATGAAATTTTTACATGTTGTTACAGCCTGCTGAAACAAGTGAAATTTCGACATGCTGTTACAGCATGCTGAAACAGTGAAATTTTTACATGCTGTTACAACATGCTGAAACAGTGAAATTTTGACATGCTGTTACAGCATGCTGAAACAATGATTTTTTTTTTACATGCTGTTACAGTGGTTGAACTGTGCCTGGAATCGATTGAGCTGGGTTTTTGAAATTTTGGATTGGTTCATTTATGGTTTTGAATTTCATTTTTTTTTTTTGTTTGCAACAAGCAATTAAATAATAACCTTGCAAAAACATTAGCAAATCAAGATAGAATGTAGTAGAGAATTTATTCTTCGGCCTTTCACACTCTATCTCCGCCTTCACCACTTGAAATCTTCTGACCTTGAACTCATCCTGCAACAAAACATGAAACATTAAACAACTTGCAAAAAAATGAAATCTGAAGCCCTCGATTAATTCCAAAAAGAGTAAAAGAGAACGATGGTAGAGATGTTATTGTTAAAAGTTGATTCAAAATTAAAAATGAAAAAAAATTGATAATGAATTAACTAAATCCAAGCCATAATCTCAACAAGAAACAAATCGATAGAGTATTGCAATTATGGTTGTTGCGTGGCAGTTTCAACTGCCCATAATTTTTCACGCATTTGTTAAGCTTGGAGAAATTCCTTCCGGGATATTCCCCCAAAATTATTGGCCAAAATAGATGCAATAAACCACCTTTTCTTATACCTCTCGCATATGTTTCTTAACCATAAGATTTTTTTTTTTCAATAATAAAATGAAAAAAAAAAATGGCAAAGAATTAACAAGATCCTTATTTTATGTGAGCAATAATTTGCCTAATAATTGGAAGGAGTTTAAAAATATATGTATGATTGGCACGAATGCACCAAATTCCACTCGCTGGCACCAAATTTCACCCATATACTTCTGACACCTGTGGTTTAGTTTGGATATTCTCAATCTGCAACCCACAATTGATTGAATGGAGGTTGCGTGATTAGTTGTTGAAGTCAAGCACCAACTCAAATAATAATCTTCCTCCAGACTACCTTTTGATAGAGAATCAATTATGGTTTTCAAGTTAGAATTTTGAACTGCCTCACGTATATTACAGAGCCTTGAGACCCAGCTCATATGTGCAATGAGAAACTCTTGATCTGAAATTTTCCGTCAATTAACGTCCATTTGCAGACAATCAACTTTGGGTGAAATTTTCGAGCAAACTGTGACGAATTTCAAAAATCCGGGACACGGGTTTTGTGTAGAAGGGTCTCATGTAGCTGACTTGCGAGCGATTTTTGAAAATTCTTCTTGGTTTGAGAGACATTTTGATTTTTCGGGACATGAAAAAGCTCAATTTCGGGATGGACGGTTTTTAACAACAGTCAAACTCATGCTCATTCGGAAGAAATGACAGATTTCTTTATGGACAAAAGCCTGATTTGCAGATTTGGTGCAATTAATTACGGTTGGAGGCTTGAGCCGTGACAGAATCAAACAACCAAGGAGGGCCGAAACAATAAATTTTTTGTGATCTATTTATGTTCTTGGAATTTCTGATTAACGTGTTTTTGCAGGCATTGTATTTCAGGATCGACTGTTGTGTTTTCTTACTGGTTGTCACAGAGACTTGTATGCCCTAATTATTCATGATTATGCAAAAAACTTATTATTTTCTCATGGTGAATGCATTTCTTTTACTGCCTTTGCGTAAGCATGGATGTCAAACCTAATAATAAACTCCATTAATAATAATAATAATAATAATAAAATAATATATATATATATAAACAAAGAAAAATCATAAGTGTTTTTGTTTCATTTTGGTATAAAACAAGAGCAATGACAACAAACAAACATAAAATTGAAAAAATATATAAAAATTGAAAATGGAAGTTTTAAAACATTCTTGAAAACAATAATAAATACATGTTTTCATGTTTAACATTCATTTGTTTTTCTTAAGTCACTTTGGAGACAATCAATTACGAAGCGAATAAGTGTGAACAACAAGTATAATTGCATTTATTTTCTATCTCAATTAGCTCGCATTTGTACTTATCTCTTGCACTTTATGTTTTGTGATGCTCTCATGAAGTTTTGATTGTAGGATTAGTACTAAATACTGATTGCAGGAACAGGACGCTCATTTTCCATGCCACAGGGATCTTCAAGAATCACAACATTTTTCAGAAAAACCATGTTTGCTAGACAGCTTGAAGGAGCTGTTACTCATCAGAAACATTTTGTTGATACACAGAAACGTTTTACGCATCCTGATGTTTGTTGTTAGACAACGACCATGTTGTGACACTATCCACTTTCTCCTTCAAAGATGATTAGTCATCATGTGTTGAAGCCATATTCCATTTCCTTATCCTTCACGAATTCCCATACGCCTATCTTTCCGAGTTGCATACATCTCTTTATCTTTTTTAGTTCATTTTTTCTTGTCAATAAAACTATCCAGCTCCCTTTCTATGATTACATTGCCTTGTTTTCCCTGCCCTGCTGATCCACACTGCTTGACCGTGAGATCTTTTCATTTATAGTCCTACCACTCTTTTTATCCGAACTCGTGTTGATTGATGTGGGATTCCTTAAGGCCCACCTTTCAACAAGTCTTTCCCCATTGACCTCAACACCTTATATGGGATATAGACTAGAGTCCATTTTGAGTACCTGGAGGCTTGCATGCCTTAATGGCAAGTTCTCTTGCTGACAATGATGGGAATACATCAATGTCCCTTAATCATCGGATGTTGCAAGTGGCTTGACATCAACACATCTATTCTCACTTCGCCAGATGTACTCGGGTACCTTGGCACTCATTGACATCAATGGTGAGTTGCCTCGCATTGGTTAACGACATTCATCATTGGTCGATAATCCAATGACTTCTTTTCATGATCGACATCAACATATTCATTCGCATGATTAGAATTGTACCATCAGGTTTCACAACGGGTGAAGACTATACACTTTTCATGACACTATCAATAGTTACAGCAGCATAAATACCGCTATTTGAGAGTACTACAATTCCACTTTCATACTTTCTCTTTTCCATGATTCATTCAGCAACAATTTTCACATTCTCTGATTCAACAGACAACAGTCACTGCTCCAACAACAACCAATTTCCACATGATCCTGTGATAGTGACATCTTCCATGATCTAGCAGTCGCATCATCTATATTCTTGTTGCATAGTTCATCACCATTTTGGGTAAGTGGAGGTATGTTATTTTCTAAACTTTAATCATGTAATTCCTCAACTGCTAGCAATGAATAATTTGGAAAACTCCCTCATTCAGTTCCCTTTCTTCTTTCACTTCTACGACTTATGCCACGTTGCATGAGGACATGAAACAAGTTCAGTTGGGGGGTACGAGACCTTATTCACTATCATCACTCCATTTTTCCATGACCATCATTCCATTTTTTCATCTCATTTACCAGTTATGAACATTTCTTTTCCAACGATACTATGTTGCACTTTACTTCATAAGCACTGATATACATATTGTCATGATTCACACATATACAAATACAAAAAAAGGGGCTTTCTTATACTCAGTGATGTTTTCCTTATGCACATTGATAACATACATTTTCCAATAAAAATATGGGCAAATTATTATCATAACAGCAAGAGAACAAGTAACAAAATGAATGTTGTTAACACAAGAACCAACATTCTTTATATTCATGGTTGTCACACAAGAACCAACCATACGAAAAATGTCAGTTGTTACTCATGTAAATCTCATCCTGGAAAACAATCATTATCATCACTCAAAGCCAACATTCAGATGCCAAAATTTCTTAAGAAGATCCATGCATGGTTGCATGAGGACATGCAAGAAGTTAAGTTGGGGGGTATGTTGGGGCTCAGAAATGTCCTATTCTCATCCACCTTTCTCGTCATCCTTCTTCACATTTCATCGCCCCATTAACCTTTCATGATATCATTTCCATAAATATACTTGGGTTTCACCTTATTGTTATCCACTTTATTCATTTTAGTATTTAAAAGGAATTTGTGATTAAATGTTAGAAAATCAACATGCTTTCATACATATCTCAAATATGTGTGAGCTTTGTAATGTGTAGGAATATGTGAAGTATTAACTCAAAGGACTTCTCGAATACTTCCTCCACCATTTCAATATTTGAGAAGATAATTCAAGACCATTCCAAAGGAGAAGATCATGGAGAATTGGTTGCAATATCTTATCTAAGATATATGAGAGATATGTGTGAGGATTTAAAGGGATTATATTTTGTAATAATGGAAAATAGGTTGAGAGAATAGTGGATCTGTAATAATGAGATGGTTATCTTATCTTCAAGGCTCTCATGTATAAAAGAGAGTGCTCTCTCTTCACGAGAATTCAATTAGGATGTAATTAGAATGAGAGTAGTCATTAGGATTCAAAAGAGAAAGGGATTCTTAGCTTTGATTCATATTCTTTCATTGTTATGCTTTCATGATTGTCATTTGATTACTGTTATGTAATTCAAGGTAGCTTTATTGTGTGAGCTCACATATGTTATTTGTGTTAACTCTTCACATGTTGTATTGCTTTTCCTTTATGCAAATTCCTTCTTTCCTTGATTAGTTTCATTTCAACAATTTAGATTAGATTACTTCTACTTCAGTCTTGCATATATAGTGTGTGTGCTTCGTAAGCCTACGAACCTCAGATTGACAAATTAAATGGTTGGGAAAATACTACAACGGAATTAAAGGACAATATTTCCGACTAACAAAAATTATGTTAATCGAGGCAACCAAAGGAGGTGGAACGTTGGGTGGTGGGATTGGAAACGTACCCATCAGAGTGGAATCTTTTAGTAGGCCCATACCGACATTCTCGTACCCAGGGGGTGTCTTTGAAATGAAAGGTACATTGTTGGTACATGTATTAGAGTTAAAGAAGGCCAGTTGGTCTACTGTAACTACTTTTCCCTGATGTGGAAAGCACACGATATGAAAAAGAGTAGACACGACTGCACGCATGGAATCGATCCAGCTATGACCAAGTAAGAGGTTGTAATCGAGAGGTGCATCAAAGACCTCAACTTCAACATTGACTGTTTGCCTTCTAACGTAATAGGCAATGAAGGGAGTACACTGTAGGGTTTAAATCCATAGCCATTAAAGGCTTTGAGCGTGTTGTGTGATTCAGTTAAGGAAGGAGAACCAATGTCTTTCCGCCAGGAGATACACATGACACACGTTGAGGCACCCTCATCAATAACCGTTCTACAAATGTTCTTGTCAGCGACAACAACTTGTATTTGAAATGCAAGCTGAGGGGGTAATATTGGAATGTGATCTTCCAAGTCAAATATTATTAAATTCGTATCTGTAGGGTTGATTCCACCGATAGCTTTCAACAGTGCCTTTCATTGTGTAGGAAAACTCTAAAGGAATTCAAGGGATGACATCGCGGACAGTGCTTGCACCAGATCTTCTACAATACTGTAGTTTTGGGCAGCACGTGCATGAGGATTGAAATCAGACTTTCGAGCCACACCATTGGGAGGAGGGCAAAGGATTGTATCGGGGTTCGGTCATTCAAGATGAAGAGGACCAACGGGAGGTGGAGCCAAGGGAGATTGTTGAACCAATGAAGGTGGTATATCATCAAATTTCTCCTTGGAGGAAAAGTAATCTTTGGCACGAGTGGTAAGTGTGATGTCATTCTTCTTTGAATCACCGTTACACATAAGTACATAGGAGGTAGTAGAGGAAGAAGGTTGATCATGGATGACCAATTGAGCCTGTTTTTGAGAAGGGAAGGGTTGAGATAAGACGACAGGTGTAGGAGGTTTTGGGGTCCCTTGAAGGAACTTCGTGACCTCATCATGTCTCAGATAGTCCTTCGTGTAGTGATCATCACCACAGATAAGGCAAGGATAGTGAGGTTTGCATATATCCTTATCATCAGCAGGTGGTGTCTTGGTGTTGTTAGTTTATGGGTTGTTATTTGTATCCTCCTTATTCCTACCCTTTCCTTTTTTGGATTTATTCTTACCGATAGGAGTCGATTGAACAACGTTCACGTCTGAAGTTTTACTGGTGGGAGGGGTGGGCGTCGGAGCAGTTTGAAGATTAGAAGCATGGGATTTGGGAGTGGTGTGAGAGGCCTACGCAGATTGAGGTTGAGCATGAAAAGTACCTATCACACCATCAACGACATGAGAAGCTACTGGGGTTGTTGAGGTGGTTGTGGTAGAAGGACGAGGTGCATCAGGGAGTAGGTCATAAAGAGTACCCATTTGTGAATAAACGAGATGGAGATACTAGGCACGAATGATCATCTATTCTTCTGTGAAAAATCCACCCATAGCAATGTCTTTAGATATGTCATTCACGAATAATTTTGTGAACCATTCTGCCAATAATTGATTGGGAAGATTGAGTTTTATTAGACTTCGTCTTCATCTCCACTCATGAATGTGATCAGAGATATGTTAGAAAAACAGGACCGCGGAGCAATAAAATAAAACAAATGCATAAACAAAACATATAAGACACACAATACACGAGAGACACAGATTTACGTGGTTCACCCAGTGTGGGCTACATCCACCAGAGAAATTGCCAGGTCCTTCCTTTATTATTATCCAGCAAATGAAGGGATACACCCTACAGCAAAACCCGCTGTAACTTCCTCTTCTTTCTCTCATAGTCTCCTCTCTCAGAATACAATATTCGCCATCATCATTAGCTGCAATACCTTTCCCTCAAAAAAGAGGGTTGCCTTCTAGGGAAAAACACCTAACATAATCTCGACCGTTAGATCTGCGACCTTATAATGAACGGTCCAGATTTACAATGAAATTACAATATACTTTTACAAGGCAATTTTTTCTTCGGGGGCTTTGCCCCCAAACCCCCGCTGGGGGCCCGCTTGCCCCAAGACCCCCCAGTCGGGGGGATGGACCCCTTGGACCCCGCAGAGGGGGTAGCCCCCCTCTGCACTCCCCCGCGTGGAAGAGTGTACATACTTCTGGGGTGTAAATAATTCATGGGGTATACACACGGCTGAAAGCAAAGGACCTCTGCATAAGGAAGATAATCAGGCTCCACAACCAACAATCTCCCACTTGGAGACTGATCTCAACAACTTCACTGCTGCTGTATATGCTGGACTTTGAACCTTCTTGGACCTGGAAAATTTCTCATCTTCATCTTCAATCTTGAAGACCAACTGAAACTGAGCAAGAACTCAGTTTCTCCCTGGTTACTCCCTTTGTTAACATGTCAGCAGGA
>ML805390.1:145260-184742 GCA_009831015.1 Picea engelmannii | reverse complement strand
CAGCCACTCATGCAAGCAAGGAAGCAGTATGGTTACAAAGATTGTGTTCAGGTATTGGGTTGGTACAACAAGCAGTGAGATTAGACTGTGACAGTCAGAGTGCAATATTCCTGGCAAAGAACCTAGCTTATCATTCGAAGACAGAGCATATTGATGTTCAGTATCACTTTGTGAGAGACATGGTTGAGGAAAAGAAGGTGTTGCTGGAAAAGGTTGACACTTCGAAGAATGTTGCAGATTCATTGACAAAGTCTGTGAGCACAGAAAAGTTCTCTTGGTGTAGAGTAACAATGGGCATTGCTGCCCTGGATTGTTGACTATATAATCCCCTGGACCCCTGGATGCAAAGAAAATAACAAGTGGGAGAATGTTGGGTATGTGTTATATTATTTGCATGTGTGTGTGTGTGGGTGCATCAGATACAACAACTGCGTCTGACGATCCCTGATTTTTGGCGGTTTTTTGTGGTTTGGCGGTTTTTTGGCGGTTTGGCGGTTTTTTGCGGTTTGGCAGTTTTTTGGTAGTTTTTTGCTATTTTTAGCGGATTTTGTTATTTTTAGTTGATTTGTAAATTAATCCCAGATTAAGGGATTAGGGTTTTGGTATCTACGGAATACCTAAAAACATTGTATATATTGTATGGCGAATGGTGAAATTCGGGAAAATGAAAATAAGAAAGGTTTTCCCGGTTCAGGGTTTCCGGTAAAAATCTCTGTGTATTCTGTGTATGAGCCATTGATTAATTTTTGTATTTATTAAGAATCTATATGCATTTATTTACTTCGTAGGTTTAAAACTTACAATTTCTTCAGGTAGAGGAGGAGATAAGAACCCTCCTTTGGGAAAAATTGAAAGTTCCCATAAACTTCCCTTGAGGAAGAAATTAAAAAATATCATGCAAGAAGAGGAGGGACCTCAAGAGAAAATCAACATCCATGACCACTCCCTCGAGGATATGGAACTTGAGATTGACATCAAAAAATTTTACCCCACCACTGATCAACCATAGGACACATATCACCAAAATCCCTTGATGGATATAATTGAGAGTGAGACCTTCGATGAAGAAGAGTCTTTTGTATTTCAGAGTGTTGTTTTTGACAACGAATCCAAAATTTAATTATTGAGAAAAGAGATGTAAAGAATAAAAAGGGGAAATATCATTCAGAGGTTAACCTACGAAACATGCGGCCTTCCCAAATTTCCCAAATTCATTGAGCAACTGGAGATGATCTAGACGATTATATTGGAGGCCTTGAAGAAAAGAATTCCAAGTTAAAGGAAAGAGTCAAAGAATTCGAAGAAGATTTAATGACTCTTCCAGTACTTGCTAGACCTTTAACAATGCTCGAGCCTACAACACCTGCAGCTAAAATGAAAGGATCTTCAAGCCTGCTCACATCATCCAGGGGATATGTGGAGAAGAACATTAATAAAATAATGGCATTAATTACAGAGGCTTGGGAGATGTCAAAGAACATGGTCTCTTTTGGAATGAGGGCACAAGCCTTCCATGAATATTTACAGGAAGATTTGAAAAATGAAGAAGTTTTTTACCTTGACACGGTCGTACCGTTCGGTTTTAAATTTACCGATATGAAAAATTTGAGAAGAAGAGAGGAGAATATCCCTTCTCTAAAATAGATAAAACAACTGAATGCATGCTGAAAGGAAAAGGTTAAAAACTTGAATATCCTTGTCCAAGAATGCAACCAAGCCATAACAAGGAGATAAGAATTATTCAAAAGGATGACTGAGATAGACCTAGCCGGGAGCACCAATGAGGTCCAAGACCCCAAATTGATTCTCAACTCGTTTTTCCTAACCAAGCAAGCCTTTGAAGAACAATTTGAGATCTTTAAAGGGTTATCATTTGAAAAGTTCTATGGCATGATTGAGTATAATGAAGATGACGTAGAAAAATGGCTAGTGGATTATTCATTAAAAAATCAAGATATTGAAGAAGCTTTGCGTAATATTTCCATTTATCTAAGGGACTTGGAGGGAGATCTTTTCAATATAAAAATCCGGCATGAAATCAACGTGACACCAATGAGAAGCTATATCGAAGAGTGGTTTAAAAAATCTATTGACAAACTAATCGATGAAGGGAAAAAGGCAGTTAAGATGGTTCCTGTAACAGTCGATGAAAGCAATAAAAGGACATCAACAAGCAAGTGACAAGTGGGAGATACCATCATAGTAATTTCATACTGATTACATCCTTCTTCTTTATCAATTCCTTCATCCAGTTACTCCACCTCTTTAAATAGAAAGTTTTAATCGAAGACTAATAATTTCCTTTTTCTTCTTACCAAGTTTTGTTGTCTTCCGTCGCCCACTTTCTTCCTTCTACAAACTTCATTCTTATATATATATTTTTTTATGGTCCGTAGGAGCCCCAATCCCATTTCGAAATAAAGTAATAAACTATGAAAAACACATTTAAAGTTTGAAGAATATGTAATAAACTATATATTGTTTAGAAATTTCAAGAGAGCTATTTTGGGAACAATCTCGACTGTACATTGTAACCTAGTTTTCTGAATATAAAGTATTTGAGGTTGATCTATCATTATCTTTGTTTGAGCTTCCCATGTATCACTCTGTCAAATTTCTCTTATGCATGCATATTATTTTCTTTTATTTTTTATGTGATCACAAATATTTATCCCAACTATGATGGATGAGAGGAAATTTTGTTTATTATTTTAAATGTGTGAATGTGTGTGGTTCTTGGTCCATTCTTAGGAACTTTATTTAAAGAAAATAAAAACATTTTTCCATTTTTGCATCTTTATATTTTCTTTGATTATCACAACAGACTTCTCTAAAAGTCCCACATTCTGAAGACCTAGAGTGCCACGAAAATCATAACAGAGGAGTACCACCTCTATGAAAAACACAGGGGGATTTATATCCTCGTGAGGTTGTCGTTTTGGTCCTAATGGATTTCAAGCGTCAACATTTTTTTCGACCATATTGGGGACATGAAATGAAAATTCGGAACATGGCCCAACGTTTGTGAAATAATATATGAATTTACCCTAGGGTAATCAACCCCATTTGGAAATTGGATTAAATAATCAACGAAGCATTTTACACCAGTTGTACAATCTAGTAATAACAACATCCTAGACTCGAGAAGAGTTAGAAAGTTATTGGCATATCTTAGTCCAATAAGAAGAAAGATAAATCCTCTGAAGATAGAGGAGAGAAGAACGACAAGAGCAGAGAATTCAAAGGCTATCTAGAGAAGCACAAGAACAAGGTTGAGACTGAAGCTGGACGAATACAAGGGACCCATTACCAGTAGTAAAAGTAAGCAACTCTTTATCCTTAGAAGTGAAAATTCTAGCCCTAAATTATACCAAGACATGGTAGTAAGAGACAAACAGCCTTGAGACGAGCATCATGAGGAGAGACAAGGAGGTGTAAGAGATGATGCAAGAAATCAAGGAATCCCAGGGTTTGGAAATAAAAGGAGGGTAAGAGATTCCTCTCTTAATCTTATAGGTGAACAACATGAGTTCCTTGTTCTCCATAAGGGCACCTTAAAGGAATTTTCTGGAGATGGAAAAATCGATGCAAAGAGGCATATGCACTTATTTCTTGACATTTGTGACTTTCAGGGAGTTGAATATGACAATGTCATGGTAAGGTTGTTTCTGCAAACTTTATCAGAAAGAGATTATGAATGTTATACAAAATTTCCCAATAGATCTATTATCTCATTTAATTACCCTAGAGATATGTTCCTAACTATGTTTTCCCCTCCAATTTCTTACCATACCCTCCTCGCCGAATTCACCCAGATTGGGTTGAGGAAGAATGAAAGGATACGAGATTTTAATCTTAGGTTCAATAAGACCTTAAGTAGAATTATAGAAGATAAAATACCAAATGACCCAGTCATTCTTAGTTGTTATAAGAATGCAATGCTCCCAAATGTAAAATATGCCATCAGACCATCCCAAATGGATACTTTCAAGAGGGAAATGTCTAAAGCCACTGAGATGGAAGAAATTATGATTGAGATGGGTTCCGACACCAAAATTATACTAGAAAGAGTACAAAGGAAGATGGGGGATTAAATATTGATAATCAAGGAGATTACAGCTCAAGAAAGAATGAATAATTAAAACCTTGAGTGACTCATAATCAAATGATGGGAGGAGGATTTTTCAAAGGAACCATACTTGATGTAAAGGTTGACCTTGTGGAAGCGCAGGAAACTAAGAAAATAATTGAAATTGCACAAATGAATAGAACCATCAAACAAATGCAGAATGAGATAACCAGACTGAGAAGGGGAGATAATTACATGCCAAAACAAAGAATGCCAATCCCTGAGAAAATAAGGAACCCTCCCCCTGAAAATAGAGTGAGGTTTGAGGATACTGATAACCCACAGAGACCAAGGGTTCCTAGAAAACCTACTCCAAACGTGACTGTTTTGGACAATGTCTATGACGAACAATTAGTTAAGCAAGAAAATTATAACTTACCTGATGAAAGTTCTGAAAATGTGCAGATTGATGGATGTGAGACATCCATGTATATATTGGGAGAGGGAGAAAATGATCCTAAATCACAAGAAAACTTCTCCCAGACAAGAGGGTTTGTAAATAGACAAAAGAATAAGGAAAAATCTGACAAGGAAAAACAAAAACAAACACAAAAAGAAAAAAAAAAATGAAAAAGGGTCGAATGAGAAAGTGACGGATGGAAATGGAAACTCTGTAATGGAATTAATTACAGAGGCTTGGGATATGTCAAAGAACATGGTCTCTTTTGGAATGAGGGCACAAGCCTTCCATGAATATTTACAGGAAGATTTGAAAAATGAAGAAGTTTTTTACCTTGACACGGTCGTACAGTTCGGTTTCAAATTTACCGATATGAAAAATTTGAGAAGAAGAGAGGAGAATATCCCTTCTCTAAAATAGATAAAACAACTGAATGCATGCTGGAAGGAAAAGGTTAAAAACTTGAATATCCTTGTCCAAGAATGCAACCAAGCCATAACAAGGAGATAAGAATTATTCCAAAGGATGACTGAGATAGACCTAGCCGGGAGCACCAATGAGGTCCAAGACCCCAAATTGATTCTCAACTCGTTGTTCCTAACCAAGCAAGCCTTTGAAGAAAAAATTGAGATCTTTAAAGGGTTATCATTTGAAAATTTCTATGGCATGATTGAGTATAATGAAGATGACGTAGAAAAATGGCTAGTGGATTATTCATTAAAAAATCAAGATATTGAAGAATCTTTGCGTAATATTTCCATTTATCTAAGGGACTTGGAGGGAGATCTTTTCAATATAAAAATCCGGCATGAAATCAACGTGGCACCAATGAGAAGCTATATCGAAGAGTGGTTTAAAAAATCTATTGACAAACTAATCGATGAAGGGAAAAAGGAAGTTAAGATGGTTCCTGTAACAGTCGATGAAAGAAATAAAAGGACATCAACAAGCAAGTGACAAGTGGGAGATACCATCATAGTAATTTCATACTAATTAAATCCTTCTTCTTTATCAATTCCTTCATCCAGTTACTCCACCTCTTTAAATAGAAAGTTTTAATCGAAGACTAATAATTTCCTTTTTCTTCTTACCAAGTTTTGTTGTCTTCCGTCTCCCACTTTCTTCCTTCTACAAACTTCATTCTTATATATATTTTCTTTATGGTCCGTAGGAGCCCCAATCCCATTTCGAAATAAAGTAATAAACTATGAAAAACACATTTAAAGTTTGAAGAATATGTAATAAACTATATATTGTTTAGAAATTTCAAGAGAGCTATTTTGGGAACAATCTCGACTATACATTGTAACCTAGTTTTCTGAATATAAAGTATTTGAGGTTGATCTATCATTATCTTTGTTTGAGCTTCCCATGTATCACTCTGTCAAATTTCTCTTATGCATGCATATTATTTTCTTTTATTTTTTATGTGATCACAAATATTTAGCCCAACTATGATGGATGAGAGGAAATTTTGTTTATTATTTTAAATGTGTGAATGTGTGTGGTTCTTGTTCCATTCTCAGGAACTTTATTTAAAGAAAATAAAAACATTTTTCTGTTTTTTCATCTTTATCTTTTCTTTGATTATCACGACAGAATTCTCTAAAAGTCTCACATTCTGAATACCTAGAGTCCCATGAAAATCATAACAGAGGAGTACCACATCTATGAAAAACACAGGGGGATTTATATCCTCGTGAGGTTGTCGTTTCGGTCCTAATGGATTTCAAGCGTCAACATTTTTTTCGACCATAATGGGGACATGAAATGAAAATTCGGAACATGGCCCAACGTTTGTGAAATAATATATGAATTTACCCTAGGGTAATCAACCCCATTTGGAAATTGGATTAAATAATTAGTGAAGCATTTTACACCAGTTGTACAATCTAGTAATAACACCATCCTAGACTCGAGAAGAGTTATAAAGGTATTGACATATCTTAGTCCAATAAGAAGAAAGATAAATCCTCTGAAGATACAGGAGAGAAGAATGACAAGAGCAGAGAATTCAAAGGCTATCTAGAGAAGCACAAGAACAAGGTTGAGACTAAAGTTGGACAAATACAAGGGACCCATTACCGGTAGTAAAAGTAAGCAACTCTCTATCCTTAGAAGTGAAAATTCTAGCCCTAAATTATACCAAGACATGGTAGTAAGAGACAAACAGCCTCGAGACAAGCATCATGAGGAGAGACAAGGAGGTGGAAGAGATGATGCAAGAAAACAAGGAATCCCAGGGTTTGGAAATAAAAGGAGGGTAAGAGATTCCTCTCTTAATCTTATAGGTGAACAACATGAGTTCCCTGTTCTCCATAAGGTCACCTTAAAGGAATTTTATGGAGATGGAAAAATCGATGCAAAGAGGCATATGCACTTATTTCTTGACATTTGTGAGTTTCAGGGAGTTGAATATGACAACGTCATGGTAAGGTTGTTTCTGCAAACCTTATCAGAAAGAGATTATGAATGGTATACAAAATTTCCCAATAGATCTATTATCTCATTTAATGACCCTAGAGATATGTTCCTAACTATGTTTTCCCCTCCAATTTCTTACCATACCCTCCTCGCCGAATTCACCCATATTGGGTTGAGGAATAGCGAAAGGATACGAGATTTTAATCTTAGGTTCAATAAGACCTTAAGTAGAATTCTAGAAGATAAAATACCAAATGACCCAGTCATTCTTAGTTGTTATAAGAATGCAATTCTCCCAAATGTAAAATATGCCATCAGACCATCCCAAATGGATACTTTCGAGGAGGCAATGTCTAAAGCCACTGAGATCGAAGAAATTATGATTGAGATGGGTTCCGACGGCAAAATTATACTGGAAATAGTACAAAGGAAGATGGGGGATCAAATATTGATAATCAAGGAGATTACAACTCAAGAAAGAAAAAAGAATTAAAACCTTGAGTGACTCATAATCAAATGATGGGAGGAGGATTTTTCAAAGGAACCATACTTGACGTAAAGGTTGAACTTGTGGAAGCGCAAGAAACTAAGAAAAGAATTGAAATTGCACAAATGAATAGAACCATCAAACAAATGCAGAATGAGATAACCAGACTAAGAAGGGGAGATAATTACATGCCAAACCAAATAATGCCAATCCCTGAGAAAATAAGGAACCCTCCCCCTGAAAATAGAGTGAGGTTTGAGGATACTGATAACCCACAGAGACCAAGGGTTCCCAGAAAACCTACTCCAAATGTGACTGTTTTGGACAATGTCTATGACGAACAATTAGTTAAGCAAGAAAATTATTACTTACCTGATGAAAGTTCTGAAAATGTGCAGATTGGTGGATGTGAGACATCCATGTATATATTGGGAGAGGGAGAAAACGATCCTAAATCACAAGAAAACTTCTCCCAGACAAGAGGGTTTGTAAATAGACAAAAGAATAAGGAAAACTATGACAAGGAAAAACAAAAACAAAAAGAAAAAGAAAAATAAAATGAAAAAGGGTCGAATGAGAAAGTGACGGATGGAAATGGAACCAAAAAGAAACACCTGGCATAAAGATCCACTCAAATGATGTATAATGTCATAGAGGACCTAACTAATTTGAGGATAACTCTGCCTTTTAAGGAAGTGGTGAACATTCCTCAGTAAAGATAGAACATTTTGAATTTGGTGGGTGATCTATCAGAAAGAGTTGAAGCTATCATTACCAGTCCAAAACAGAGCCAGAGCTTGTAAATTTCCAAGCTGAGAGGTAAAATTATGCCCTTCTACATTACATAATTGAAAATCATGATGTTGCATTACATAATTTTTTAGTTGAAACTGGCGCAAGAAATAATATAATGCCACTTGCAGTCATGGAGGCATTGGGCACGAGTTTCACTAAGTATTATGAAACCGGTGAGAGAATATATGCAATTGATTCTAGAAAAGTGTCAGTGTACAGAGAAATCAAGGATTTTTATGCTTGGATTACAACATCCCCCCATATCATTACAATTTTCAATATTATTGTTGTATACCTTCCTCTAGCATACATAGTTGTGCTCGGAAGACACTGGACATCCATGATCGATGGATATATAATGAACGATGGAAGTTGTATGATTCTACTAGGCAAGGAGGGAGCGATGATTAAAGTAACCCATGAACCGAGAAAACCCTTATCTTTTAAGAAGAAGGACAATTAATTAATGGAAGATTATATAGATGTCAGGATTGGAAACTATGCTATCCTAGACATGGAGCACAAAAATATCCTAGAGAAACTTCAAGGCTTGGGGGAAAAAGAATGTTTGTTTGAAGGCTACTGGAGTATGTCATTCGATGGAGCTTGTTCTAAATCTGGGAACAAAGTTGGAATTGATATTTTGATCCAAATAAGAATATGAATCCCCATGTTGTAAGACTGGAGTTTTCATGCACAAATAACAAGGCAAAATATGAAGCTTTGATCCAGGGGATGATCCTTGCATAGGAAATGAAAATAGAACATCTCATTGTGACTAGAGACTCAGAGTTGGTCATCAATCAAGTTACCCAAAGGTACAAAATAAAAAAGGAAATACTTAATATGTATTTCAAAAGAGTTAACGAACTGATGTAATATTTCAGCTCCTTCAACATTGTTTTCATTCCAAGGGACAAGAATCACAAGGCTGATTCACTATCCTTGGCGGACTCATTATCAAACCCAGACGATGCCCAAAGAAAATGTCTTTCCAGGTAGAAAGATATTTTCAACCATCCGTGCCCGATAATATTGAGTACGTACAAGTATTTGAGAATGATGAACAATTGGAATTTTTTTTGTTAAACAATGACGAGGAAGAAGATGATAGCTCGTCTGCCCTCCTAAAATACTGTATACAAGCTGAATATTTATTTACAAAAGACAATCATGCCAAGAATATCCTTGAAGAAGTTTTAGTTCGAAAAGTGCAAGAAATGAGAAAAGTCCATATTGGAACGGACAAGTCCCTGAAATATGTCAACTTGGGAGTTGATTGCACCACTGAAGAGGTCGAACAATATGTTTCCTTATTCAAGGAATATATTGATGTGTTCACTTGGACCTATGATGATTTTAAAACCTATAATAAAATTATATTTCAACATATCATTCCTTTGAGGGAAGAGGTGAAACCAGTGAAACAAAAAATAAAGATGATGAATCCCAAGATGAAACCTCTAGTAAAAATTGAATTGGAGAAGTTGAAGAAGGAAGGGATAATTAATCCCATCATAAATCCAGGTTGTCTTTCAAATCTAGTGATTGTAAGGAAAAATACCAGGGAAATCTGGATGTGTGTTGACTTCAAAGACCTTAAAAAAGAAAGCATAAACGATAATTTTCCTTTTCCTAACATGGAGTTTCTTCAAAAATAAGTTAGTGGATCAGCCTACATGTCCATTTTGGATGGTTTCTCTGGATATAAACAGGTCTTGGTGGCTGTGGAAGATAGGGAAAAAACAACATTTATCAAACCATGGGAGACATATGCATATGCTATAATTCCCTTCGGTTTGAAGAATGATGGAGCCACTTTCCAAAGGGACATGGATCATGCATTCAATGGGTTTATAGGAAATTTTATGGAAAACTACCAAGATGAATTGAATATGCATTCAAAAAAAAAGGGAGGATCATATGCATCATTTAAGAAAGGTTTTTGAAAGATGTAGATTATACGATGTTTCTATGAATCCAAAGAAGTGTGTGTTCATTGTGACTCAAGGAAAGTTGTTGGGACATATTGTATGCAAGGAAGGGATTTACATAGATCCAGAAAGAGTTAAATAAATAAATGTGCTCAACCCCACAACATCCAAGAAGGGATTCCAATCATTCTTCGACAAAATCAATTTTTTGCGAGGATTTGTTCTTGACTACGCAAGCATCGTAAAGTTGATCAATCTATTACTGAAAAAGGAGTAGAGGATAGAATGGACAACAGGTACTTAGGAAGCGTTCAAAAATATCAAAGGATCAATCACCACTGCTCCTATCCTCATCATTCCTGACTTCCAAAGAGACTTCATTATCTATTCATTTTATATAGAGACAATTGTTGCATCCGTTCTCACTCAGAAAAATAGAAACAAAGAAGAACTATGGATAAGTTTTATGAGAAAAACCCTACACGACTATGATTTGAGGTATTCAAAACTCAAGAAGCAAGCCTTGGATCTTGTAAAAGTAGTAGCACACTTTTAGACATATATATTAAGCACCCATGTTATAGCCTATGTTCCCTCATCACCAGTGAAGATGCTTCTAAATCAATAGTTGAGAGGAGGAAAATGGGATAACTGGTTGGAAAAGATACAATAATATGCTATCAAGATTAAACCTATAAAGGAAATATAAGGACAAGGTTTATGCAAGCTCATCGCGAATGGGGACTCGGTCGATGGGCTGATTTCAATCTCAGTCGAAGAACCATTAGTTGATTCAGAATGGTACAAAGATATTATATTCTACTTAAGGTTCGGGAAATTTCCTGTCACCATGAACCCCAAGGAGCGAAGGACACTGAAGATGAAGGCAAACCAATACGTTCAAATTGATGACATATTGTTTAGAAGAAATTTTGATGGTATACTGCTAAGATGCGTCGATGAAAATCGAGCCCAAGAACTAATCAGAGAATTCCATGAGGGAATATGTGGTGGACACTTTGCACCTACTGCAACCGCCCACAAAATAATTGGAGTAGGATTTTACTGGCCATCAATCTTCATAGATTCGTATGCCACAATAAGGAAGTGTTTGTCATTCCAATAGTTTTCAGGAAAAATGAAGAAATTTGTGATGCCTTTGCAACCTATTGTGGTAGAACAACTATTTTCCCAATGGGGACTTAATGTTGTTGTCCAAAATCTAGCAAGGGGAATATGTGCATTCTAACAACTACCAATTATTTCACGAAATGACCAGAAGCGATGGCGCTAAAGAAGGTTGATGCTGAAGAACTGATTAAATTCCTCAAAGACAACATTCTTTCGAGATTTGGTGTCCCTGATAAATTTATCACAGACAATGGTTCGATCTTGATTGGGTCAAAGTTCACGGAGTTTTGCGCACAATATGGAATCATCATGGGATAGTCATTGGATTATTATACACAAGGTAATGGCCTTGATGAATCCACAAACAAAACACTTGTGTAGATACTAAAGAAAACCATTGATAGAAACCAGAGGAATTGGCATTTGAAGCTGACAAATGCATTATGGGAAAGTAGAAAAACCCCAAAGGATAGCACAGGGATGTCTCCATATCTATTGGTTTATGGGAAAGAGGCTAAAATTCTGATTAATCTCGAGCTCAACACATTAATATATGTGGTTAATACCGAGGATACAAAAGACAATTCACCAATCCAGAGGAGAATCAACCAGTTGCTAAAGTCAGAAGATGAATGAAGAAAAGACTTGGATTGAAATTCTTAGAGGAAGCAGAGTGTCAAAATATATTTTGATCAGAACACAACTGTGAAGAACTTCGAGAAGGGAGAGCTGCTGTTACTTTGGAACAAGGCCAAGGAGAAGTCTTCCATGCATACAAAGTTTGAAGAACTCTCAACCAGACCATATGTCATCGAAAAGATATTGGGTTTTAAATCCTATATGATCCAAGACATGAAGGTAAAAATCTTAATGATGTCTCTCAATGGGAAACATTTGAAAGGTTTCTTCTCCTAAGACTTTTTCAATCTCATTGTACATAATTTTATTTTTTATTCAATTTATATATTCTTACTCTAACTCCATAACCCAATGGGCGGAAGCACTTGGTCACGAGAGATTCTGGATTCTTGACAATCCATAGGGGGTTATCATCCCACAGTTGGAGCTTATTGTTGAGGTCAATTCCCACTTTCGAAATTTCCCTCCCCTTTTATATTTTCCCAATTTTTCTCCCTTTCTTTTCCCTCTTCTATACTTACCTGTTTTCCCCTTTTCCTTTTTCCCCTTCTACTCTCCCTTTCTTGTTCTATACTTAGTTTTTTTTTTTCAGAATGATGGGTTCTTGGGTTGGAAGACTGGTGGATCCTCATCTCCATCCACACCCTCGCATCACGAGTTTGACCAACTGCTGCGCTATCCTATACTTAATCGATTTTTCAATCGCAGGTTCTCGGGTTGGCGGGGTTGAACTCTCACACCCCATATTCTGTGGTATACATTTTTCATCCAAAATATATGTGATCTACATTTTGAACATTGGACCCCCTCAACTCCTAAATATCTCATCTCTTCTTTGTTAGGTCCGATCGACCGCGTTACAACACTTAGTCATTTTGTGACCTTTTGTAGTCATGAGTTCTCGGGTTCACAAAATCCTCAAATCCTATTTCTCTCTCATCTGTCCCCTCCACCTTCGCGTGCTTCCCCATACACATTTAGTATGATTTAATTCTAACAAATTATCATGCAAGTTCTGTATTTTCATTAATGAGCAAAGGGATTGAGGAGATCTCCTATTAAAACGCATTAAACCAGGATTTGCAAAGGATTATATTATCCCTCTCAAGTGTTCATTTTAAACATTATCTAGTGAAAAGGAACGTTTTCGTCAACTTATGGAAGCAACTCGACAATAATTCTATGGAGATACATTGAACATTTGTGGGCGTGAGGACAATAAATTTCAGTGGTGCAGAGCATATTCTTATTACTCATCCCCTTCTTCCCAAAAGGAAATAATTTGGACATTTGGAATCCCTCGTGCAAGATGTTTCCTAGAGGTTTTTTATTGTAAGGAGTTGGTTTCCTGGTGTGTCGAGAGATATATTCCAAACCATCGGATCATTCAATTGTGGGACCATTCACTTATCTCTTTGTTGCCTCAGGTATTTCATAAGATGTTGAGACTTCCCAAACCAACACTTTCCTTCACTGGTGAAGATTGTAGATAAATATTAAAGAAGAAATAAAATGGGTTGAACCTCTTACCTGAGTTCCTGGAGAACCCAAAAACCATCCTCGAGGACATCACGAGATTTCACATTGGCGCATTTTAAAATCCTTTTTGGGAAACTGATTGGCTTTTCATGAGGGTAATAGGACAAGAAAATACAACCAACATTTCCCGCATGATTATTTACATTTTATACTTTAGGGTCAAGGAACATGCAATCTTGGTTTGGGGCAAGTTTATTTCCATTGAAATATCTTCCCAATTGTCACAATACAAGAAGGAGAAGAAATTATTCATGTCCTCTTATTTGGTTTTCGCGATAGCACATTGCTGCCCGTTTTCGATATTATCTGTGTGTAAGAAGGTAAATTTTGAATTCAACCTAGTAATCTTTTGGTATCAAACATTATGGAGGCACAAATCCTCCCAGCATTTTTATGAACTTTTTATTGACTTTGTCTTAGTTTTCAAAGGTTTTTTCTTTGGAAAGGACACCCCCCGAATGTCTGACCAAGCAAGTAAGTTATTGGATAGGAAGGGGTTACTGGAACAAATGGAGAATTATAATGTCATAATGATTTTTAGTTATAAGGAAAATCCATTCTTCCTTCCATTCCACATATCTGACAAAATGTTTTTTACTGAAATAACAAGCCAGTACAACTACTGATTGCATTTTTTCCATGAAAAGAGAAAAAAACAATTCATACCTCTACCTTGGAAAGTTGGGGACTTCATATTCAGAAATATGAATAAGATTGATAAATTTGTAGGCCACTTCCACAACCTAAATCTAATATATGATGAAAGGGTAAAAGCATTCGATCCTAGCGGAATTTTTGTTGAATATCTACTGACAATTGGATTCAACAATTCTTTTATTAATACTATTTTGAATGGAGACAAAGATAATGAATTAGGAACTCCTTCTTGTGACACTAACGACTTGGAAACAATACTCAGCACCAATGATTCATGAAAATAGAAAGCAAAAGGTCATGGCGAGAAGAGTGCCCAATCCCCAATTGTCAATCCAAAGAGTACAACATATTGGAGTAGTGCTCCAACGACCCGCCAAATTAAGAAAGGGACCCACATTTCTTCAGGTGGAGGAGTACATAAGAACCGTCCTTCTCGAAAAATTGAAAGTCCCCTAAAATTCCCTTGAGGAAGAAAAGAAAAAATATTGTGCAAGAAGAGGAGGGACCTTGAGATGAAAGAAACATCCACGACCTCTCCCTCGAGGATATGGAACTCAAGATTGACATCAAAAAAGTGTTCCCCAACGCTGATAAGGACACAAATCACTAGAATCCTCTGATGGAAATAATTGAGAGCGAGACCTTCGATGAAGGAGAGTCTTTTGTATTTTAGAGCGTTGTTTTTGACAACAAATCCAAACTTTAATTATTGAGAAAAGAGATGTAAAGAATAAAAATGGGAAATCTCGTTCATAGGTTAACCTATGGAACATGCGGCCTTCCCAAATTTCCCAAATTCACCGAGCAACTGGAGATGCTCTAAATGATTCTATTAAAGGACCTGAAGCTGAGAACGCCAAGTTAAAAAAAAGAGTCAAAGAATTGGAAGAAGCTTTAATGCCTCGTCCAGTACTTGCTATTCCTTCAGAAATGATCGGGCCTACCACACCTGCAGCTAAATTGAAAGTATCTTCAATCTTGCTCACATTATGTGGAGAAGAACATTAAGGAAAGAATGGAATTAATTATAGAGGCTTGGGAGATGTCAAATAACATGGTCTCTTTTGGAACGAGGGAACATGCCTTCCATGAATATTTACAGGTGGATTTGAAAAATGAAGAAGGTTTTTACCTTGACGCGGTCATACTATTCGTTTTTAAAGTTACCAATATGAAAGAGTTGATAAGAAGAGAGGAGGATCTCCCTTCTCCGAACTGGATAAAACAACTGAACGAATGCTGGAAGGAAAAGGTTAAAAACTTGAATATCATTGTCCAAGCATGTAGCCAAGCCATAACAAGGAGAGAAGAATTATTCAAAAGGATGACCAAGATAAAACTAGCCGGGAGAACCAATGAGGTCCAAGACCCCAAATTGATTCTCGACTCGTTGTTCCTAACCAAGCAATCCTTTGCGAAAAAGTTGATATATTTAAAGGGTTATCATTTGAAAATTTCTATGGCATTCTTGAGTATAATGAAGATGACATAGATAACTGGCTAGTGTATTATTCAGTAAAAAATCAAGATATTGAACAAGATTTGCGTAATATTTCCATTGGTCTAGGGGACTTGGAGGGAGAGATTTTCAATTTAAAAATCCGACATGAAATCAACGTGGCACCAATGAGAAGCTATATCGAAGAGTGGTTTAAAAAATCTATTGACAAACTGACCAATGAAGGGAAAAAGGCAGTTGAGACAGTTCCTGTAACCGTCAATGAAAGCAATAAAAGGACATCAACAAGCAAGCAAAAAGTGAGAGATAACATCATAGTAAGTTCATACTGATCACATCCTTCTTTCTTTATCAAATCCTTCATCCAATTACTCCACCTCTTTAAATAGAAAGGTTTAACCAAAGACTAATAATTTCCTTTTGCTTCTTATGAGGTCTTGTTGTCTTCTGCCACCAACTTTCTTCCTTCTACAAACTTCATTCTTATATATATATATATATATATATATATATATATATATATATATATATATATATATATATATATATATTTATGTTCCACGGGATCCCTAATCCTAGTCTTTATGACAAACACATTTAAATTTCAGAGAATATGTAATAAACTATATATTTTTTAGAAATTTCAAGAGAGCAATTTTGGGAACAATCTCGACTGTACTTTGTAACCTAGTTTTTTGAATATAAAATATTTGAGGTTGATCTATCATTATCATTGTTTGAGGTGCGCACGTATCACTCTGTCAAATTTCTCATTTTAAATGTGTGAATGTGTGTGATTCTTGGTCGATTCTCAGGAACTTTCTTTAAAGAAAATAAAAACATTTTGCATTTTTGCATCTTTATCTTTTTTTTGATTACCATGACTAACTTCTCTAAAAGTCCCACATTATGAAGACTGAGAGTCCCGTGAAAATAATAATAGAGGAGTACCACCTCTATAAAAACACAAGGGGATTTATATCCTCGTGAGGTTTTCGTTTCAGTCCTAACGGATTCAAGTGTCAACAGAACTGTACAACTCAAAGAAGAGGAAACAAGATTGACAAATTGGGTGTGCATTACCATGAGAAAGTACATTGGAATCGCCTAAGATTTCCTTATGATATGAAAAGGTACCATTGATTGCTCTGTTACGAAGGTATACCATGCTAATTGTTTGTAAACATAATGAATTGTACACATGTACCAATTGGGCAAGGAATTACTATCATATCAATGCATGCATGAAACATAATGAATTGTACACAGTTACCAATTGCACACATTTGTACAGGTGTAAGATTATCACCAATTTCCAGATGCTCATCTTTTCAGATTGATAGAGTGGTCCCTAAGGGAGAAACAAAGCAAGTGTCAAATCTATAATTTGACATGAATTTACACATGTTTATCCAAAGGAACATGGTTCATAATTCCTTGATCATGTCTTTGTTAAACCTCGAGGGACATATTGGACATAAATACCTCTCACTGCATGGATTGTTGTTGTTCCTAGCAGGTTTTAGAGATTTGAAGTAGGGTTTTGTTGGAGAATAATGGAAAAATTCCATGATTAGTATTTGGTTTGGGTTTGTTAGAACTAGTTGGATACTGTTCAGATATTCTCTCAACTTCTCTATCTAGATTTAGAATTAGTTGGATATAACTCAACTATATATTTTTATATTGTATATTGATTTGAATGTAATATGAATATTATTTTGTGTGTGTAATTTGTGCAATGTCATCTTTCACAAATTTTAATTTGGTATTAGAGCCTGTCTTGGCTTAATTCCCTCATGGGAGGGCCAAGGAAGATGAGATAAATATGAGACGAATCTGCTGTAGATGTAGAATTAGATTAGAGGGTGAGAATATATTTTTTTGAATTTCGTGTTTCTGTGTGTTTTGTGGAAGAATAGAAAACCACCTATTCGACTATGTGAGAATCACTTGATCATTGATGATTGGAGTGAGGGTCATGTGAGGAAAGCCGCTCACATGTATTCATATGTTGAAGGACTCGTTCCCTATGCACGATCTGCAGTTATAGTACATAGCCGCAGACTTTGTAACAGATAACCTGTGACAAAGTGAAGAGAATGATGTTGTCATTTGAACGAGAAGGAAACCTGCACACCTACCATTTCAATCATCCACAACTGCCATTTGGTAGAATCACAATTGTCAAAATCTGCGAGCTGCAGGAAGGAGGGCATGCAGAGAATTCGACATTGAATATGTTGTTAGTATGTACTCCATTTGTGGAGTCGTTGTTTTCTTGAACGCAACCTACACATGGAAGAGTTCATGTGAGTTACTCATATGAATATATAATCCCAACGAAAGTTTTCAACGCTTCCTTACATACAAAATGAAAGATGCAACAAATGGGCACCCCTACATTTTTTGAATAATTTTTTTATTTTTGTTTTGGGGATATTAAATTTTATAAGAAGGTTTTGTGTTAATTATTTGTAATATATTTGTGAAATGTATTTATGAAGAATCATTTATAATAACAAAGTACCATAATTTAAATTAGTGGTTCGAAAGTTTTCAACACTTCCTTACATACAAAATGAAAGATGCAACAAATGGGCACCCCTACATTTTTGGAATAATTTTTTGATTTTTGTTTTGGGGATATTAAATTTTATGAGAAGGTTTTGTGTTAATTATTTGTAATATATTTGTGAAATGTATTTATGAAGAATCATTTATAATAACAAAGTACCATAATTTAAATTAGTGGTTCTTGATGTTTTTTTGGGCACAAGAACATTTCGCTAGTTTGATTATGATTAAGGTCTGTTATATGTTGGTGGATCTTGTTGTGCTTTTGGCTTCAAGAACAACAATCACAAGTTTTCTATGTGTGTTTGTGAGAATGTGTATGTGAAAAGGTAGCTCTGTATGTATGGTCAATTACTGATTACATTCAGTGGTTAGATTGCTTACCTAGATAACTGTCAAATACATAGTTCCAGATGGAAGTCAATCAATAGATGACTCGATATCTAGACTATTCTTTGGGTTAGTCATGAATTGTTGATCCTAAAAATATGTTATTAATGATAGTTGTATCTGTGCTAGATAAATTGGTCGATCAAAGATCATGGGATAAAAAGAGTGATGTCTATGAAGTTCAAAGGTTGATGTAAGTATTGATGATGATCGGGTAAGACAAACATTGTGAGTGTTTATTATTATTGTGTATTGTAAAAATCACATTTCTCCATTAAGGGGGAGTGTTGGAGAATAATGACAAAATGCCATGATTAGTATTTGGTTTGAGTTTGTTAGAACTAGTTGGGGATTGTTAAGATATCCTCTCAACTTCTCTGTTTAGATTTATAATTAGTTGGATCTAACTCCAACTATATATTTGTATGTTGTGTATTGATTTGAATGTATTACTAATATTATTTTGTGTGTAATTTGTGCAATGTCGGCTCTCACAAATTGTAATTGGTTTGGGGTTGGGGATTTGGTAAAGAGATTTTGATTTTTATGTCCATTGATGTGAATCTCCTGATATTTGTAATGGAGAGCAGTGATCAAGGTGAAGAAATGGAAAAAAAATAACACAGACAACGACATTTTATAAAAGAATTTAAAGCATGACTGGATTATAGGGTTGTCCATTCTTTTTATGCAATATTTGAAGAAGAAATCATGTTGCTATAATGTTTCTCTGCAAACCTTTGCCAACGCATGATGCCAACTTCTTATTCCCAACATATCCGCACGTACAAGTTGAACGTTCAATAAATATGAAACTTGAGGACGTTTTTTTAATGAAATCCAATGCTTTTGGAATACAAATTTCATAGGACGTAGTGACAAATATATTTTTCAAATTAAACCAAATTTGGAGGACTCATAAGGATGATAATTCACCCTCCTATGCTGGGGTTCATGAAAAAAAATCATTTTACTCCAGTGCACTTCCTTTCTAGCTTTATAGGTTTTAAGTAAATCAATTTTCATCCATGTACAATATCTTTATATATTTTTACATTCAAACATATATCTTTTAGACTTCCAAATTGTTAAACTGCATGTCAGAGAATGTCTTTAAAAACTTTCACCTGTTTGTTGATGACAAAAGTTACAAGAATCATGCTCATGGTTGTTATTTTTCAACTGTGGTTGGACTTGAAGATGCATTAATAGTTGTTTTTTGACCAATCATCAAATTCCTACAAGACGTTTCTAAAGTACCATCCAAATATTTGCAAAATAGATTTCTGATTTCACTGCTTTTGTCCAGTTCACATAGATTAATGGGTATTCTTTGACATTCTCTTCTGGATATTATTAGCTTAATTACTTTTTTTTCCTACTTATCATGCACAGGTATTGATATGCTTAACTACAATCCCCATTCTTTGGAGTTCCCAAATAATGAACAAAGTAGTACGCCAAATGAAACTCTGCAATGAAAAAGGTGCTGAGTATGATTCTAGCTCGTTGCAGAGAAAAGTGAATACTCCACAATGACCTCCCCAAATGGCAAACAAGGACATTGAAAGAGTAAATTAATCATCTTTCAGGGGAGTAGAAGTGAATTATAAGCATGCATAAAGACTAACACAATTCTTGTTCAAGTTCAAGGAGAGACACCCATTCATAAAACAAAGCATACACACACTACATTTCTGGAGTTATTCAACTCTTCTCTACATTCAAATAAAACTAAAATTGCAAAATACACGATAAGATATAATTCTCTAGAACACTCCATCCTTAACTTACCTAATAAATGCAAACTTACCTATCTTGTCTGTGCATTTAAGATGCCTATCCACTATCAGTTTTGGTCAAACAAATAATGAAAGAATTACTCCACTTAACACTCCCCCTTAATTTCGACCATTACAAAAATCAACACAAACAATGCCTAAATGTTGTCTTCGAAATTCAAAAGTATTTCTTCCCAATGGCTTGGTGAAGATATCTTCCAATTGTTCCTTCAAACCACAAAGCTGTAGCATAATGCTACCATCGTTGACAAGCTAGTGGATAAAATTGTAACGAGTGTCTATGTGTTTACTCTTGCAGTGAAACACATGATTCTCAAACAATGCAATTGCTGAAATGTTGTCACAAAATATAGGAGTTGGCTCATTTTTTTCATATGCAAGATCACTAAGGATCCTTCTCAACCAAACTTCATGACATGATGCTGAAGTTACTACCAAATACTCTGCTTCTGCTGAAGAAATGGTGACGATGGGTTGTTTCTTAGAAGCCCATAAAATCAATATTGTACCAAACATAAATTGATGCATGAGCATCTCTCCACGTCAATCAGCCAGCCAATCAGCCCACGTCAGCGCACGTATTCAATGGGAAGAGGTGCAGCCTCATTTCAAAATTTAATTTTGAATGTAGTTAATGTTGTAGGTTGTTGAGCCATGGAGTTGTGCCTTTGCGCATGCATTAGAGTAGGGAGCCTTGAATGTTTGTAAGGCTGAAATATAGATCCCATTCTGGACTAGACAACCCATTCAATGTAATTGAATAGGGTAGGTGAGTTTGGAGGGAAGATCTCAAAGAGCCCCCTCATGTAAAAGATCGAGAGATCTTCTTTGTATTATGACACAGAGACATAGAGCGAGAGGTTAGAGAAGGAGCCGAGACTCTGCTGAAGTTCATGCTCAGAACACCCTTGTAAAAAGAGGCATTTTTATTAATACAAACCATAACAGTTTTTCCTGCATATTGTCTGTGTTATGTGAGTGTCTTTGTGTGTTCTATATATGCTGTAGATGTATGTTAGGTATGCATTTGTAGGAGTTGTTTGATTTCAGGGTTAGAGGTCTTTGAGGCTTCACACCGGGAGGGTGTGACAGAACGCTGCGGGTTCTGATAGCTGTGCACAGAGAGTGCATTTCTAAAATGGGCAGATTCAGACAAAGGCGTCACAGGAGGGCACAGTAGCTAAAGTCATTAGCTCAGAGGAAGACCTCAAGGTTGTTGAATACCTTGGAGGTAAGGCTGTGTATGAGAGACACAGTTGTAGACAGAATCTCTAAGGAGTTATGTAGAGCTCTGCCAAGTGGGGATTGAGCACATGCACAAGTTTCATTGAAGAAGAACTCTGTTGTGAGTTCAGACAGAAGTCAGAATCACTGAGGATTGTAGACACTCTGCTAGGAGGGCATCGAGTGAGTGCCAGAGAGCACAGAGATAACTCTTTGGTTTCTGTAATTTGAAGAAGAATCCAGAGAAGGATCTTCGCAGGGTTGCTGAACACCCTGAAAGACTCAACAATAAGTTGCTTGAGCGAAATATTGCCAGGAGGGCATAAAAAATTCTCCATCTGAAGGAGAAGGAAAAAAGGACCGAGTTCCTTAGAGATATGAGTAATGGGAAAGATCAGAAGAGATAGCACTTGGTGTGCGAAGACTCTGCAATGAGTGTAGAAGTCAAGGAATCCTTTGAGGATTCGAGAATGGGAGCTCAGGAGGAACAACATTTTTATACGCATAGGCGAGAACTCAAAGTCGTGGAGCTCGGAGGAAAAAGAATCTGAGGTTGAGGCCTTTGGACATTGGAATTTCTTCCAAGTCTAGGAAGAAAGCACAGAAGCTCAGGAGGAGCACAACTGCCATCGGATCGACCGATAGATTCTGGACCGTTGGATTTCTCACATCCAGGAGGCAGCATAGGAGGGGTGCATATGAGGGATAGATATGAACCATAAGATATTGTTTAGAATACCTGACAAACATTGGATCGACAAAAATTTGCGCGGGGTTTAACCCTTAAACGCGCAGGGCAGAGGAGAGAAGTCCCAAAAGAGTGAAGGGATCAGGATTTCAACATTCGGGATTTTGGAAGTTCCGTTGAAAAGAGATCGGGAATCTCCACAATGAAAGTCACGAAATAGATCTGATCCATCCGTTGGGAGGAGGACACATGTCACAAGATCACCCACATCGGGGATTCAAACATTGGGACTCACAGAGGTGAGCATTTTGACTTCGCACCTGGCGAAGTCCCGAAATGATCTGAACCGTCCATCCGTGGAGGACACGTGGCAGAGATCGGGTGTCCATCGGTATTTCGGATATCGGGGATTCGAGTTGACAGAGGGTTGTGTCACAGGGGGTCACAAGTCATGAAATCGTGAAACGACAAGAACCGTCCATCTGAGGGAGGACACATGGCAGCAATCCAGGATTTCGGGAAAAATCCCGAAAGGAAGAGTCCATCGGGATTTCAGACTTAGGTATTTCGGGAGTTCCGTTGACAAGAAGTCGGATTATTGCATCAATAAACCCCGAAAGGATCACAATCGTCCGATGGAGTAGGAAACGTGGTGGAGATCGGAGGGATTTCAACATTTCAGAATTTGGAACTTCGGGAGTTCCGAGGACAAGGCGTCCATGCATTTCGGCATTTGAAAACCCAAAATCATCAAAGGAGAAGACCCGTGAAGAATAACATTTCGACATTCCAGGTATCGGATTTTCAGGAGTCCAGAGGACAGGAGGTTGGGCTCTCGTATTGGTAAACCTTGATATAGGACTGCGGTCACGGGGATAGTGGTCACATGGACCAAGGCATAGCCCAGGGGGCTAATTGCTGATTGAAGCCTTTTCGACATATCGACATTTCGGTGATCAGGAGGTCAAGGAGTCAAAGACTCTTGACATCGGGAAACAGAAAGTCCCAAAACCCGAAATATAATTTCCTGTCGGGGAAAAAGTCACAGACGTGCAGAGAGGTCGTGACAGAAGAAGGACCTGTGGATCGAATAATTGGAGATTCTAGCAGGGAATCAAGAGAGCCACTTCGACTCGAGGAAATGAGTGAACGATCTATAGACCCGGAGGTCAGGCATAGGACCTGCTGAGGTAGGTGTCCTTTTCGTCACCAAGTGGTATCAAAGCGAGATTTCATCTGTATATTTTAGGTGAAGCAAGGCAAAGGAAGACAGAGCGCTGGAGACTTTGTGATGATTGTTTGCAGGTAGGAAACAATCAAGAAGACAGTTAGAGGGACTATAGGAAGAGGATGGAGACACTCGGGGTTACAGAGTGACCTCAATAGGTATGCCAGGAGGGAAGATAGATAGCAATATGGCTACCAAATGCTATACGAGTGCTGGAAGGAAAGACCCAGAGCTGATGAGCAAAGTTGAATGGGATGAAGAACTTGCCGAGATGAGGGAAAGGATGGATGAACTTGCATTTGAGATGCAACAGAACGTCAAGTCGAGATGGGTATATGAATGGCCCATGAGGAATCTGAAAGAAAAATGGCCAGTCAAGGAGTTGATGACTAGAAGACAATGTAGGCTGTTAAGAGGATGGTTGAGGCATGCTGAAAACCTCGATGGACCTGAGAAGATGGTTCAGGTATGTGAACTAGAGACTGGGAGAAACCTCGGTAGTGAGGATGAATTGGGATCAACTGAAGATCTCAAGGACTGTCAAGAAGACAACCAGGAAATTCCTAATTGCCAGGAGGGCAAGGAGTTGAGATTTTTGTGGGATCTCATAGACTATCATGAGGACAGCCGAGGAATTTCACATTGCCAGGAGGGAAATGATATGAGGTCACTACAAGATCTCATGGACTGCCAGGAGGGTAGCAGAAAGTTTCCAAATTGCTAGGTGGGAAAGGGAACATAAATGGGACTGTTTGAGAGTCTCATGAACTCATAGGTGAGTTCGGATCAGCCAGAGGAGCTGACAAAGGAAGATCAGAATAGCATTCTGATGATTGGGGGAATTGGAATATTCCTACCACTTAGCCCAGGGGAGGAAAATTTTTGTGTTTCCAAGGAAGCAACAGGAGAAGGACAACCAGTTGTGACTGTCAGGGAAGAATAATTAGAGTAGACATTAGAAGTTGCCCAAGTAGAAGAAGAAGATGAACATACTGAGGAGTGGCTCAAGTAGATCAGGGAGCTGATGTTAGGGTCAACAGATACTGCCAACAAGGAGAAGTTGGGAAGAAAGGCAGTAGTAGTGCAGCAACAAAAGTAGCAGAAGCAATAGAGAGATGGGGCAAGGAGGCTCTAGAAGATTGTTTGGGATCCAGGAGGATTTCAATAGCTAAGATGGGAAGCTCATGAGCAGGAGCTCATGAATTTTGCAATTGAGGAGTATGATGCAGGAGCATCTCTCCATGTCAATCAACCAGCTAGTCAGCCCACGTGAGTGCATGTATTCAATGGGAAGAGGCGCAGCCTCATTTCAAAATTTAATTTTGAATATAATTAATGTTGTAGGTTGTTGAGCCATGGAGCCACGCCTTTGCGCATGAATTAGAGTAGGGAGCCTTGAATGTTTGTAAGGCTGCAATCTAGATCTGATTCTGGACTAGATAGCCCATTCAATGTAATTGAATAGGGTAGGTGAGTTTGGAGGGAAGAGCTCAAAGAGCCCCCTCATGTAAAATATCGAGAGATATTCTTTGTATTATGACACAGAGACAAAGAGCGAGAGGGTAGAGAAGGATCCGAGACTCTGTTGAAGTTCGTGCTTAGAACACCCTTGTAAAAAGAGGCATTTTTATTAATACAAACCAGAGCAGTTTTTCCTGCATATTGATTGTGTTATGTGAGTGTCTTTGTGTGTTCTATATATGCTATAGATGTATGTTAGGTATGCATTTGCAGGAGTTAATTGATTTCAGGGTTAGAGGTCTTTGAGGCTTCACACCAGGAGGGTGTGACAGAACGCTGCGGGTTCTGATAGCCGTGCACAGAGAGTGCATTTTTGAACTCTGCGGATTCAGACAAAGGCATGCCAGGAGGGCACAGTAGTTGAAGTCATTGGATCAGAGGAAGACCTCAAGGTTGTTGAATACCTTGGAGGTAAGGTTGTGTATGAGAGACACAGTTGCAGAAAGAATCTCTGAGGAGTTCTGTAGAGCTCTGCCAAGTGGGCATTGAGCACATGCACAGGTTGCATTGAAGAAGAACTCTACTATGAGTTTAGACAGAAGTCATAATCACTGAGGATTCTAGACACTCTACCAGGAGGACATCGAGTGAGTGTTAGAGATCACAGAGAGAACTCTTTGGGTTCTGTATATTGAAGAAGAATATAGAGAAGGATCTTTGCAGGGTTGCTGAACACCCTGAAAGACTCAGCAATAAGTTGCTTGAGTGAAGGATTGCCAAGAGGGCATCATAAATTCTCCATCTAAAGGAGAAGGAAAAAAGGACCAAGTTCCTTAGAGATCTGAGTAACGGGAAAGCTCAAAAGAGATAGCACTTGGTGTGTGAAGACTCTGGAAGGAGTGCAGAATTCAAGGAATCCTTTGAGGATTCGAGAATGAGAGCTCAGGAGGAACAATGTCTTTATACGCACAAGCGAGAACTCAAAGTCGTGGAGCTCGCAGGGAAAATAATCCAAGGTTGAGGTCTTTGGACATTGGAATTTCTTCCAAGTCTGGGAAGAAAGTGTGGAAGCTCGAGAGGAGCACAACTGTCGTCGGATCAGCCGATAGATTCTGGACTGTTGGATTTCTCACGTCCAAGAGGCAGCATAGGAGGGGCGCAAAGGAGGAACAGATCTGAACCATAAGATCTCGTTCAGAATACCCGACAGCTGTTGGATTGGCAGGAAGTTGCACGGGGATTTAACCCTCAAATGCGCAGAGCAGAGGAGAAAAGTCCCGAAAGAGTGAAGGGATCGAGATTTCGGCATTCAGGATTTTGGAAGTTTCGTTGACAAGAGATCGGGAATCTCCACAGTGAAAGTCCCAAATAGATCTGAGTCGTCCGTTGGGAGGAGGAAACGTGTCGCGAGATCACCCACATCGGGGATTCGAAGACCGGGACTCACAGAGGTGAGCATTTTGACTTCGCACCTAGCGAAGTCCCGAAACGATCTGGACCGTCCATCCATGGAGGACACGTGGTGGAGATCGGGAGTCCGTTGGTATTTCGGATATCTGGGATTCAAGTTGATAGAGGGTTGTGTCACAGAGGGTCACAAGTCGCGAAATCACGAAACGACGAGGACCATCCATCTGAGGGAGGACACGTGCCAACAATCCAGGATTTCAGGAAAAATCCCAAAAGGAAGAGTCCATCGGGATTTCGGACTTTGGGATTTCGGGAGTTCCATTGACAAGAAGTTGGATTCTTGCATTGATAAACCCCGAAAGGATCACGATCGTCTGATGGAGTAGGACACGTGGCAGAGATCGAAGGGATTTCGACATTTTGGAATTCAGAACTTTGGGAGTTCCGAGGACAAGGCGTCCATGCATTTCGACATTTGAAAACCCGAAATCGTGAAAGGAGAAGACCCGGGAAGAATAGCATTTCGGCATTCCGGGTATCAGCTTTTCAGGAGTCGGCATTTCGGGAGTCCATAGGACAGGAGGTTGGGCTCTCGTATTGGTAAACCTCGATATAGGACTGTGGTCACGGGAATAGTGGTCACATGGACCAAGGCATAGCCCAGGGGGCAAATTTATGATTGAAGCCTTTTCGGCATATCGACATTTTGGTGATAGGGAGGTCAAGGAGTCAAGGACTCTTGACATCGAGAAACAGAAAGTCTCGAAACCTGAAATATAATTTCTTGTCGGGGAAAAAGTTACAAACGTGCAGAGAGGTCGTGACAGAAGAAGGACGTGTGGATCGAATAATTGGAGATTCCAACAGGGAATCAAGAGAGCCTCTTTGGCTCGAGGAAGTGAGTGAACGATCCTTAGAACAGGAAGCCAGGCACAGGACTTGCTGAGGTAAGTGTCTTGTCGTCACCATAAAAGCATACCCATAAGTACTTTTCTTATCATCAACACTACCTGCAAAATCACTATCTGTAGTGAATTATCTTCTGAAGTAGAATACCAAATTCCATAATCTATTGTACCTACAATATACCTCAAAATTGTTTTTCCAACTTTCCAATGAGAGATTTAGGGATTCTCCATAAATCTAGAAATTAATCTTACAGCATACATAATATCTAGCCAGGTAGTTGTAAGGTATATGAGGCCTCCTACAAGCCTCTTATACAGAGTATAATCAAATTTGTTTCCTTCATCTTGTTTATTTAATTTTGTACCTGTGGCAATTGGTGTATTTGTTGGCTTGCATTTGTTCATTTTGAACCTTTTCAAAATATTTGTGGCATATTTTTGTTGATAGATAAAAATTCTATTTTCAGATTGCCCAACTTCAAATCCTAGAAAATGTTTCATGAGACCAAGATTAGTCATTTCGAATTCACTTTGCATGGATGTTTTGAATTCATTAAACAACAAATTCCCTCTATAAATCATGTCATCAATATAGAGACAAACTATCAAAATATTACCTCTCTCGTCTCTTTTGGTGTAAAGGGTGGGCTCATTGTTGTTCCTGCTGAACCCATTGTTGATAAAACAAGTATCAATGCGATTGTACCAAGCTCTTGGATCTTGCTTCAATTCACATAATGTTTTCTTCAGTCTGTACACTTTGTACTCCTTACCTCTCATCTGAAATCCTGTTGGTTGATCCACATAAACTTCATCCTTTAAAAATCCATTTAGAAATGTTGATTTAATGTCCTTTTGATAGACTAGACATTTGTTTTGAGAGTATGCTTTGACAGTATCCAAACTTGTTACTGGAGCAAATATTTCTCCATAGTCAATACTGGGTTGTTGAGAAAACCCTTTTGCTACAAGTCTTTCCTTGTGCTTCTCTACTTTCCTTTTCTCATTGAATTTTGTCTTATACACCCATTTAACTCCAATGCTAGCTTTACTTGTGGAAAGATCCACAAGATCCCATGTGTTGGTTCTTTCAATTGCTTCAATTTTTTCATTCATTGCATCAACCCATTTTTCTTCCTTGATTGCTTCTTCAAAGTATACTCATTGATATGATAACAAAGAAAAGTGTGCTTATTGATCCATGTCATCATTCTTCTCATAAATTATGTCAAGATTCTTGTTCTTTGGTTCCTTAGATTTTCTATAGTGGGATCTAAATCATTACTAGATGAAGAAGAAGAATTTCTGTTTTTTCTTCTTGGCCTTGTACTTGCAGTGTTGTAAGTATTGGTGGAGAAGCTTGTTGTCCTGTAGCTTCCACCTACTTATCTTCCACCTACTTATCTTCCTGTATAGAAGAAATTTTTTCTACAAGTATTTCGCTTGTTTGGTTATCCCGAGATTTATCTTTTTGTAATTTCACATCTCTGCTTACTATCAAATTCTTGGTGATAGGATTATACAACCTATATGCATAGATGATTTTAGGGGCTAAATTTTGCAAATGGGCTAATTTTCCATGGTTTTTCCAAAAAAAAAGATTCACCAATTTCCATTTTTTCTAAAACCTATTCGCCCAAATTCCATAGAATAAAATTATTTTACCTTAAAAATCGCCAAAATTTTATAGAAACTATATAAAATCCTTAAAAATTTAAATATTTTTACAAAACTATCGCCAAACATTTTACATTTTTCATATTAAGGACTAGTAAGATTAGCCTAGGTTTCTACATTTTAATATAAATTTCCATCCTTAAAATCATCCATGCCTATATGCTTTAGAATTTTCACTATATCCCACACATATACATTTTTCACTTCTATCATCAATATTTCTCCTTATCTCTTCAGGAACATGAAAATAATCCACACAACCAAAAACTTTAAAATGAGAAACGCTATATTTCATACCACTCCAGGATTCTTGAGGGACTTGATCTTTCAGACTACTAGTTGGTGACACATTTAAAATATAGACTGAGCATGCGACTGCTTCACCCCAATATTCATTTGACAAATTATTGGCCTTTAGCATACTTCTGGCCATATTCATTATTGTTTGATTATTCCTTTTAGCTACTCCATTATGTTGTGGAGTGTATCTTGTGGTAATCTCTCTCTTGATTCCATGTTGCCTGCAATATGTTGCAAATTCCTTGGAGTCATGCTCACCTCCTCGATCTGATATGAGTACTTTGATGTACTTCCAAATCTGTTTCTCTGTCAAAGATTTAAATTCTATGATTTTTTCAAATGTCTCTGATTTGTGTTTGAGAAATTACACCCCATGTTTTCCTGCTAAAATCATCAATGAATGTTAGAAAATAAAAGTTTCCTCCTATTGACTGAGTTTGCATTGGAACACAAAGGTATGTTTGCACCAGTTCAAGGTGTTCTTTTCCTCTGTAAGAAGCATTAGGAAAACTATGCCTTTGGTGTTTGGCCAAAATACAACTCTCATAGGAGTTTTTCTGTTCATTTATAATGGGATAACCTTTGACCATAGAATTTGTCTGTAAAAGACTAAGAATGCTAAATGGTAAATGACCATATCTAAGATGCCACAACCAAGTCTCATATGAGCTTGATACATTTTGGACATATGACTGTGACAAACTTACATTTCTCAATATCAAAGGGAACACTCTATTTTTGGTCATTTGTATTGTAGTTATAATTTTCTTACTAGGTGGTTTATCCAAAATTGTACACTTGGAACCTTCAAAAATGACGTTATAAACATGTTCATTCATATGGCCTACACTCATTAGGTTATGTCTAAGACCAATTACATAATAAACATTATGAATATCCTTTTTTTTCATCTTGTTTGGTTAATATAGAAATGATACCCTTTCGTGCAACTTTCTTTTGATAATCATCTCCCAATTTAACTTGAGATGTGACATAGCTATCTAAACTAGAAAACATATATTTGTTTCTTGTCATATGATTGTTGCATTCATTGTCCAACAACCATAGATCACGATTGCTGCTTTATTCTTCTGTAACTTGGAAAAAAACATTGATTCAAATGTTCCTTCTTCAGTGTTTATAACATTTTCTCTGCCCCTATTCAGATCTGCTTGCTTCTTTCTGCATTCACTTTCCTAGTGACCAAACTTCTTGCAATAATAGAAATGGATCATTGATTTGAAGGTCCATCTTGGTTGATTAAAATTTCTGCCTCTCCCCCTTTGGTTCTCAGAGTGTCTTTGTGGCTGATCCAACTTGAAGTTGATCTCTCTCGTGTTTGAGAGAGACCTCTACCTCTTCTACCTCTGCTTCTATTCCCTCGACCTCTGCCTTTGCTTATGGAGGCCCAAGATTCTAATGCATTCTCCAAAGATTTATTATTTGGACTAAACCTTCTTTTATGGGTTAATAAAGATCCCATGACTTCTTCAATTGTCAGTTTTGGTCAAACAAATAATGGAGGAATTACTCCACTTAACAAAACAATTCTGATACTAGCAAAGTATTGCATATCTGCTTCCCTTTCTTCAGAAAATATTTTCAGAGAACGGGGCTACTAAGAGGGGTCCCAGTGCTTTTTTCCTTGTTCCAACCAGAGAGCTTTGCCAAAATATTCACTTGACAAACATCTTACTTCTATGGATTGTAATGGAATGCTACATTTTGTGATCTTAGAAGTGAATCTCGGTGGTACATATATGTGCTTATAACTTGATGTAGATTGACAATTCGGAGGTTCGTTCTAAATTGAATCTGTTGTGCAACATTGAACATCAAAGAATAGACTTACATTTATCTGTCCCACAAAATTGACTGTTTATTGTTTCAGGTCCACAAGGAGATCTTGTCTCTTCTGGTGCACTGCAAAGGGTCTTGGAAAGTCACTCAATTGACAAGCAACTTGTCCCTTCCATATTTTGTAATGTTTTTTCTACATTTCTATAATTTGACAGATAGATAGAAATGAAACTGCATTATGGTAAGTGAAAGGAAACGAGGTGATAGGAGATCTTGTCTCTGCTGGTGCACTGCAAAGGTTCTCGGAAAATCACCCAATTGACAAGCAGCTTGTCTCTACCAGATTTTGTAATGTGTTTTTGTACATTTCTGTAATTTGACACATAGAAAATGGAATTGCATTATGGTAATCGAAAGAAAACGAGGTGTATTTTAACCCCAACAAACGAAGAACGATAAGCTGGGAAATGGAGTTCGTGAAACGATCTGACAGACGACACTTTTTTGCATCACAAATGAACCTCAATAATATTATGAAACTGGACTGTAGTATCTTATTCATGGCGTATTTATATGCTTAGTCTACACGCAAACGAGCATCCGTCACTTTGTTTTTCTATGTTAACAATGCATTAAAAAAATATTTGTTTTCATATTGCTGTATATTTCAATGAATTTTGATAGTGAATAGTAATATACTCAATTTCATTATCAGCGGGACAGAACCATACAGTGGCACTTTGTAATGAATTATAATGAACAGAACCATACATACTCAATTTCATTATCAGCGGGACAGAACCATAATAATTATAATGGATTTTTTTATATAAGTTATGTTCCACTTAAAAACGTTTCCCTGTTTAAAAAAATACTCCATTCTTTATTTAAAAATCCAAATATTTAAAAATTCTTTGACATTTTAAACTCATGTCATATTAAAACCCTAACACAATTATATTAACTCAAATACTAAAAGTAATATTTAAAAACTCATGTAATTATAATAACCTAATCCATTAACTTCAAAAACATGGATCAACTACATTGTAAGTTGTAACCGGTAAGAGATTGTTGACTTCTAAATTAATCTAGAGAATTTAGAGGATATTTTAAAGAAGAGTTTATGGAATATTAAAAAGAATAAAGTGGTAAAATTTATCATAATTTAATATGTCATGATAATTATTTAAATTTTTTTTTTTATAATTTATAGACTCTTTTTTTAAGTAAGAGTTTATTATATATGTAAAATTTATTATAATTTTATATGTAATGATAATTATTAATGAAGACAATTTTTATTAACTATTACATTGATTGTAGGTTAACTTATTATCATTATTAAAAATTCACGCCACTTTAAATAATTTACTAATAGTTAGTAAGGGGTAGATTTTCACTCTCTCTAGATGTGTTTTTTAGGTCTTGAGTTGTTAAAATGTTTCCTTATGTTTGAGAAAGATGAGCTCTTAGTCAATTAAAAATAGTTTTAGGTCTTAGTGTATGACCAAAATGAAGTTTTAGCCCGAATAGTATTAGCAAGAAAAAGAGTGCCTCTTATGATCATGGTTGAAGCTAACATCTAAACATCTAATCTTAATCTTCGACAAAGAACATGACCCAAATGAAGTTTTAACCTAAATAGTATTAGCAAGAAAAGGAGTGTCCCTTGTTATCATGGTTGAAGTTAACATCTAATCTTAATCTTAAAGAAAGAATAGTAGCCAAAATAGTTGGGAGGTAGATTTTGCACTCTCCTCACCTAGTTTCAATTCTTTCCAAATCTATTTAGTTCCTTTTGATAAGGCTATAAAAATAGGTATCCCTAAATATGAAACCCCATGCATCCTTATGCACCCTTATTAAATTATAAATTCCCTAGCTAAAACTGATTTATCAAGGTAACATTTAACTTATATCATGTACATAAAACCTAAAACCAAATACTACTCTCATCACAACTTACCCAAAAATATTATAACTAAATTTTTTATCTTTATGTTATCTTTATTTTAGTCTTTAAAACCATATTTATATTTAACTTATATAAGGTACATAAAACCTAAAACCAAATACTACTCTCATCACAACTTACCCAAAAATATCATAAATAAATTTTCACTTTATCTTATCTTTATTTTAATCTTTAAAATGGTATTTGTACTTAAAAATAAGTCAAATAAGAGCTAAAATTAGACTCCACCAGTAACACTTTCTCAGTCTTATTAAAACTTTTGCCTGTGTTAAAACACATAATCATAATGTCAACATAGGGATTTCAACACACATACTTTCTTCTTTTGCCTTTCTGAAAGTGAAACTGTTAGAAATAATGCTCACATTAACATTGTGTGTTAAGTTTGGGGATTGGCTTGAGGTTTTGTAGAAGACTGTTAAAATATTTTCTTAATTTAAGTCTCCAAGATTAGAATTAGTTGAATCTTACACCAACTATATATACATGTAATGTAGGTGTGTGAGTGTACAATATAAACTATTTTCTATGTGAATCCTATGTAATGCTCTCCATTTTTCTTATTTGGTATCAGAGCCTGTTGTGGCTTGATTCCCTCACAGGAAAGGCTTGATTCCCTCACGGGAAGGCCAGAAAAATGTGAGAGAGGTAATTGGCAATCTGTTATAGCATATTAGAATTAGCGTAGGTGTGTGAGTGATTGATAGAGTGCATATATTTTTGTGTGAGTCACCTTCTGTAGAACGAGAGAAGATTCACCGCCTTAGAAGAATCCACTGAAGGATAAATTTGCATATAGTTGCGGTTGCTATGGTGTGTTAATGGTTTTCCCTCGACAGACAACAATTTGGTAGAGGCTGCGCGTGAGAGGACTGCTATCCGGAAATCGCTGAAATTGTTGCAATCTTGTTTTTTGTTGTAGCCTGAGAAAAACTACAAAAAGAGAGAAAATCCACCTGCTAATTTGCTGGACATAATAGATCACCGGTGATCTAATTTAAGCTGAGCATTGAAGAGATAAATATCAAATCTATGGTCCAAATCGCAGCTTGAGTGAAAGAGCTGAAGAGAATCATTGCTGACATCTGTGTGTTGGAGAACTATTGCAGCTGTGTATGGCACTCTTAAATTTGTGGAGGAGCCGTCATGTGGCAGATCACTATTGAATGTGAATGGAGGAGGATCCATTCTATAGTTGTTGCCATTGTCTACATAAGAATAGTATATAGATAGCGGAGTTGCTGGAAATTTCATTATTTCAAACCCAAAATTTTTATTAATACATCAATGAGGGGAAGTATAATGTCATTGCATTTATTTCTTTCAATTGCCCATGCAAAACATTGTCCAAAGAATAGAGGCTCGATAATGTGTGGGGAAATATTTGGTGTGGAAATTTTCATAAGTTATAAGTTCTCTATTAAATATGTATTTAGCACATGTTTTTTTGGTTTGTAAAATTTTGTAATGCATAACCAAAATTATAGAATAGATTAGCATAATTTTAAATCGATGGTTCTCCACAGCTTGAGAACAAATCATTAATTTAATTATGTTTAAGTTTGATATATGTTGATGTGATTCGTCGTGTTCAGGGAGCATTAGTTATAGGTTATTTTTATGAGGTCAAGTTGTGAAACTGATTACTGAAGACATTCAATATATAGATCATTCTCCTATATAACTGTTGAAATTTGCTCTTCGAGTGAATTCAACAGGGACATATATTCATAGGATGGTTCAGTATCAATATTGTCCTTCAGGAAGTCGAGAAGCGTCCGTTGTACAAAGAACGGGTCAGAAGCAGTTTTATCTGTGTTGTATGAAGTGGTAGCTCTAAGATGATGAGAGAAGTGTCTATGAAGTTCATAGATGGGTGTAAGTGAGTAAGTGGGTGTAAGTCCAAAGACATATGACAAATTTTGTAATTATGATTTCAGTACTATAAGTTTTTTTTAATGTAAACATTAAAGGGGGGTGTTAGAGATAATGTTGTGTGCTAAGTTTGGGGATTGACTTGAAGTTTTGTAGGAGAGTGTTGAGATATTCTCTCAACCTAAATCTCCAAGATTAGAATTAATTGGATCTCACTCCAACTATATATACATGTAATGTATTTGTGTGTTTTCTGTGTGAATCCTGTGCAATGGATGCTCTCTATTTTTCTTATTGAAACTATGGGCAATTGAGTGACTGCCTCTCAACTAACAAAAGAAAGAAAGACATGAAGGCAAGGATCTCATGAGTATCATCTGTTTCCATTGTCCATTGCATGCACACGTAATGCATGCGTTAGCAAAACAAGTAATAATATAACCCACATCTCTAACAATATATCTCATCAAATATTACACATATTGGAATATGTTCTCAGTTAATATGGTGTTTAAAATTACCCACATCTCACTACATATATTCTCATTAATCTCATATATATGCAAGGTAATATATTGTATCCTATTCTCCTTATATAAGTGAGTTCTTTCGCATTGAGAACAAGTTTAGGAATGTATAAGAACAAGATAAATAATATGGAAGACTTCAAACTCCAATCAAAACTAATGGTGGCTCAAGCAAGGGATAACTTTACGTAATAACACAATTAAAAATATTATTACATCTAAATTTAAGGAGAAATTCTAGTGCCATAAAGAAGTAGAAGACAAAAGAAAATTAAGATACCATAAGGACTTGATCAACCCTAATTTAGAAGATCAAAAGTATCTCCTTATTTTGACTAGAATAAAGAAGAAAATAGACATTGTTAAAATAAAAATAAATTCTCACAAGCTCTATAGTGAAAACATTGAACAATCCCTAAAATGTAGTGGGTCTAAAGATTTCATCATCTTTATGACACTAAGAGGGTTGAAGATGATTTTTTTTATTCTTATAATGTCCTACACACACCCATATTAGATCACAATTTCAAAATATTTGTTATATTTGTTATAATACTGAATTTCCTAACCTTTTAATTCATCAAAACTATGGTGATTTAGGAATGCTTTTCTAAAAAGTTTTTGAGCACATAAATAAAATTCGAAAAAAAACAAATAATTTCTTAGCTTTCTTAAGGTCCAAAGGACCATGTTTGATCCGAGTGGAGGTTAACCATCACCATCACCATCAAAATACCTAAATTTAAAATATTTTAAAACAATGTTTTTCCCTAAATGAATAAAAACAACTTTTAACATGTAATTAAATAATAATTTAAAATATATTTTTCAATCTTCCAAACAGAGAAAAAAAAAATTATTAAAAAATCCATATAATAATATTTCATAATAGGATAGCATAAATATAACACTTCTCTCATTCATAGTACATATTACATAATTTATTTAGGACGTGATAATTAATGATGAGTCTTTCATTTTAATTTATAAAATAAATAGAATATGTTAACTAAATCAAAAGATTTGTTTGTCACAATGTTTTTATAATTCATCATATGTTTCACTTGAAAAGAAAACCATCCTAGATCCATCTTAACTTTGGATTTATTAAGCACTAAAGGATTAAATCCATAGAGGTGCAAACCTTTCTTAAAGTGAAAAACTTTGAGAGGAAAGGTTTTCACCACAACGGCTTTGATCCCTAGCAATGCTTGAAAAATTTGGAGTTAAGACGGATCTATGTTGGTCAAGAAATTTCATGATTTTTTTTTTATTTGGTCATCATTATTACTATGCATATGTTTTAGATGAATTTGATCCTTTGAAATTTATTGAGTATCATGTATAATTTACCTAGCTTTCCCATATTTTCATATCAATCGTATGAGAAAAGAAGTTAATTTCGAAGACCATTTAAACATTTAACTCAAGATTCCTATTAGGGAAATAATGTCGAAATAAATTAAACTATTTGGCTTCCCACAAAGGTTACGAAAATGTTTATCTTTTTATTCTCCTAAAATGAATGTATGAATTATCTATAAATGAAAAAATTCCAAGAGGTAAAATATGTGCGTGAACAATTAAAATCACAAGTGTCTCTTCCTCCCTGTGTATTGTGTATTTGTATTTTAGTATTAGAGCTAGCTATTGAATTTGGTGAACACACACACCCACCCTCCCATCCCCACACACAGAGGTTTGATTGTTTATCCCTATGAGTAGAGGTAAAACCCATGCTCAGGAGGAGTTCACACATAGAGAAAACCATGGGGGCTCATTGGGCAGTCTTGTTTTTTGTTTTGGCCCTAGTAGCTTCCATGGAAGAAGAGACATTGAAGAAACTTGAGAGAAAACCCTTGCAAAGGTCGGAAATCCTGGTTGTAGTCTTGGCAGAGGTAAAAATTGACTTAATTCCTAAATTGCAAAGGTAAAAATTGACGGATCTATATATTTTTTAATTCCTAAATTTTGATTTGGAGGGATTTGTGAAAAAAATGGTGTATTAATTGCAAGAATGTTTTTTAAGTGTCATTAAATATGGAAAATGATTTGGCTTATTCATATCTAAATGAATCAAACAAGTTAGATGGGTCCAATTTTTTGAATTGGAAATTTAAAATTTATACCTTGATGGAAGGGGAAAATGTTTGGTCCATCACATATGGAAAAGAATCCAAACCAAAAGCCTTTGCAAACTCAATCCAATATTGGGAGTGCCTAGAAAGAAAAGTAAAAGTGCTTCTCAGAATTTCTGTGAAGGACAATATTATTCATCATATCAGATATTGCAATACATTCACTCATCACTCATGTTATATTATATGGTTGTGAAGTCTCATGTTTGAACATCTCTAGATAATTAGAGAAAATCCAAAACAATTTTATAACCTATAATATCAAAATTAAAGGAAATACATTGTATCCCATCCTCCTCATAAAAGTGAATCTTTCCCCCATTGAGATCACATTTACCAATAGGTACCTAATGTTTGAGAACAATATAAACAACATGGAAGACAAGAGGCTTCCTAAGATTACTTCAAACTCCAATCAAAACCACAGGTATCTCAAGCAAGGGTGACATAAACCATTGGGAAATAAATGAAGATACTTTACATAATAACTATAATATTAAAATTATTATTACATCTAAATTTAAGGTGAAATTGTGGTGCCATAAATAATTGGGTGAGTGCAAGCTAATGATGGTCTATCATAACGCCTTAGTGGCAATGCAAACATGAAAAAACAAGATACTTTTACAATGAATATGAATATGGTGTAAGAAGATGAAACTTAGGAAATTGAATTACCTTTCCGAATATACAACTTTTATTTATAGAAATTGTGAATAACTATGTAAATTTTTAATTTTTCTAATAGTGGTATGTTATTTTTCCAACAAAATGTAAGGTATATGTCTTTACCTTAACGATGAAATTTCATTCCAAAAACTTGTATAATGGTAGAGAACCTGTTTTTCTAGTGCAATGTATTTTTTGGAAATTTATAATAATATTTTTATAATTTTTAAAATTATGAAAGTCATTATATCCTTGAAATTACAACGCCTTTTATTGGTGTAGGATAAGAGGGTCTTAACATCAATTTTTATTTATTTATTTTTAGATAATAGATATTTATCTCCTCTAGTGAGACATATAATGCATTTTAGAAATGGTTAAGTTGGCACAAATTTATAGCATAAATAAGAGAGGTATGTATTCTAGGATTTTGATATATGTGAAGACAAAAATAGATTAAAAATCACAAACAATATTAATTAAAAAAAAACTATATATTTGGAATATGCATAGCTGACTATATCTATGTCTCTAGTTTCTTAAAAAACCAAATTTTGTATCCTATAGAAAAATAATGTCAACAACAAAGATATAGAGAGGTATTCACAAAAATGGAGGTTTTTATCAATTTGCATACCAAACTACTAGGTTTGTCATCATGAATATAAATCCAAGGAAAACAAGTCAGCATACATGTATGATAAATTTGTCAATCCCGATGAAAAAAAATTGAATTCAAAGAACGTGAATGCATTCCTAAAGCGTGCACACATTCCTAAAACACGTGCACATTATTAGAAACAAGAATGTGTGCAGATTCCTATTAACACTAAATAAACCAGACTCTCTCTCTCTCTCTCTCTCTCTCTCTCTCTCTCTCTCTGACGTCTCTCTCCCTATATCTTTCTCACACTCTCCCCATAATTTTCCATCTCCCTCTCTCTCTCTCTCTCTCTTCCTCCTCTTCCCCTCTCTCCTTGTCTCCCTCTCCCCCGCTCTCTCCCCCATCGTTCTCCCTCTGCCACTCTCTCTCTCTCTCTCTCTCTCTCTCTCGATACCTTTCTCACTTCTCCCCCACTCCCTCCTTCCCTCTCCCTCCCTCCCTCACTCACTTCCCACCCTCTCTCTCTACCTTTATCTCCAACCCTCTCTCTCTCTCCACTCTCTCCCCTTCCTCCCCTCTCTCCCTCTCTTATCCTCTCTCCCTCAATCTATGTATCTCTTTTTCTCTTGCTT
>ML805390.1:123183-141720 GCA_009831015.1 Picea engelmannii | reverse complement strand
AGAAGAAAGGAATCATATATACTCCCCCTTTCAGGGAGGGTCCTTTCGGACTATACCAAGCTTATCTCGAAAGTGTTCAAACTTTACACGAGATAGAGGTTTGGTCAACACATCAACAACTTGTTCATCCATGCTAACATACATGAGCTTCAAGGCTCCTCTCTACACCATGTCATGGACATAATAATAGTGAATCTCTATGTGCTTCGACCTATCATGGAATACATGATTCTCTGTCATCTTTATGCAGCTCTAGTTGTCACATAGGATCGTGGTTGCTTCCATCTCTAGGTCAAATAGACTGGTTAGCAACTTTCGAAACCATATAGCTTCCCAGCTAGCAGAACATATGGCAATGTACTCTGCTTCCGTTGTGCTAAGAGCAATATTGGATTGCTTCCTACTCTGCCACGAGATCATGGTTGATCCCAAACTGAAACAACATTTGGAAGTGTTTTTTCTGTTAGCAACGCTTCCTGCCCAATCTGAATCAGTGTATCCACTCAATGTGAAATCATGATCTCCATCATAGCTGAGACCATAATCTATTGTACCTTTAAGGTACCTCATCACATGTTTTGTAGCCACTAAGTGAACACATCTAGGTTCTACCAGAAACTGACTCAAGGTGTTCACAACAAAACAAATGTCTGTTCTGGTGTTCGTCAGGTACATCAACGATCCAATAATCTATATATATAGTGTGGCATTTATGAAGTCTAATGAAGTATCAACCAACAACTTTAGCTTCACTTCCATAGGTGTATTTATGGACTTGCATTCCAGCATGTCGAATCTCTTTAAGATTTCGACCATGTACTTCCCTTGGTTAAGGAAGATCCTCTCAGGACTCTGCCATACCTCAAGACCTAAGAAATAATGCATTAGGCCAAGGTCTTTTATTTCAAATTCAGAGGCATGTCTCCTTTTACATTCATCGATGAGATTTTCTTCTCCAGTTAAGAACAAGTCATCCACGTATAGCAGTAAGATTACTGGCTCATTATCCATAATTTTGAAGTAGAGATTTGAGTCTGCTTTACTCTTGGTAAAGCCTAAGCTCATCAAGAAACTGTCTATACGACCATACCAAGCTCTAGGAGCTTGCTTCAATCCGTATAAGGCTTTCTTCAATCTGCAGACATGAGACTTCCTGTCTTCAACCTCAAATCCTTGAGGTTGCTCTATATACACTTCCTCTTCGATGACACCATTTAGGAAAGCTATCTTCAAGTCCATCTGGTGCAAATTCCACTTCATCTTAGCTACATGAGCTATGATGGTCCTGATTGAAGTGTATCTGGTCACAAGAACAAATCTCTTCATAGTCAATGCCTTCCTTTTGGGAAAAGCCACAAGTGACAAATCTTGTTTTATATTTCTCAATACTTCTATCAACAACATGTTTTATTTGAAGAGCCATTTTGATGATACCACATCCTTAATTTTTGGTTTGGGAACTATTTCCCATACATTGTTCTTTATTATGGATTGGTATTCCTCTGTCATGGAATCTACCCATTCCTTCTTTTGAATGGCTTCTTCAAAGAAGGTAGGCTCATCATCTAGGAGATCACCCATCAAAGCTGTGTAACTAGAGAATGGCTTTGGTCTTTTCACCTGTCTCGAGGTTCCTTCTGGAACACCATACTTCTCTCCATATTGAATAAGCTCTCTTGCCCAAGCAGGATTTATTTTATGGGAGAAGGTCATTTGAGGAGGTTCTTGAACTTCTGCTATGTCATGGTCCTCTAGAAGTTCCTCATCAGGGGAAGTTACGACTTCCCTTACGAAACGCTTGTTTGATTGGAGATTGGTCATAGCACATGGTCACATTGTAGAGAGTTGGAGGGAGGAGCTAGTGAAGCCAAGCTCTATTTTGGCGATCGCGACATGGAGAGTCGAGATGCCTCAACACAGGATTCCTGAAATTGCAAGTCACGAAAGCGCTTTATGGATAAGTGTTTGGTCACAGCCATGGGCACATGAAGGAAGGACATTGCAAGTTTCAAGGCTACATTTCATGATCGGGAGTTGGAAGATTCAGAGTAACTCGCAACAAAATTCACGAAACGCGAAATTGCATAGTGCTTGTTGGTGTAGCCGATGGTCATTGTCGGTGGTCACGAAAAGGGAAGGTACTAATTGATAATCCCTATTTTCGGAGATGATGACATGGAAAGTCGAGAAGCCTCACCACAAGATATTCGAAAAGAGAAATGCGAAATCACTTTCTGATTATCCTATGGTCACAACCAGTGGGCACATGGGATAAACACGAGACCCTGTGGATGTAATCCAACAGTGTTGGTGAATTGGGAATCTGATCGAAGGGATATTGTTCCACCTCACAGTTAGTTTCTCCGTTACAATTCAGTTAACTAAACTGAATCATGATTCTTGGATGGTTGGCGATTCAATTGTTGAGGCATTTTTCTCTAGGGGAGTCGAGGTGTAACTCAAGAAGCCGGTGGGGATAAAATGAAATATGCAGTGACTATGTATGGTTGGTTGTTCTGAGTGAAAAATGAATTGAACTATAAGAAGGGTAAAAATTACAGTATGCATATTGTGAGATAAAGCTCAGAGATGTTGAATAGATAAAAAAAAGAGCAGAATTTCAAAACAGTTTGAAGCAGAGAAGAACTGTAGAACAGATAGAAGCATAGCAGAATTGCAGAACAGATAAAAGCAGAGAAGAATTGTTGAACAGAGGAGAAGTGGTAAGAATTGTAAAACATGTATTGTTGGTTATTAAATCACTTATTTATTTTAAGGGAGGCTGGGTGGTGCTAGGGAGGACTGTGGTCCTATGATATTCAAGTTGGTGCTTGAATATTGGAAGTTGTATATTCCATCTTGTTGTGGCTAGAAAAACAGGGTGGCAGGGTGGTGCTCGGGGAAAACAAAGAGTTTTTTGTATGCAAGTTGGTGCTTGTATAAGTCTAGTTGGTGCTCGAACATTTAGGGAGTTGATGCTTCCTTCTAGTGGGTGCTAGAGAAACCAGAGAGTTGGTGCTTGTATAAGTGGAAGTAGGTGCTTCCATCCAGTTGGTGCTGGAACACTCACGGAGTTGATGCTTCCTTCTAGTGGGTGCTAGAGAAACTAGAGAGCTGGTGCTCTCAACAAGTTGAATCTTGTAAAACAGAGGTGGTAGCCTCACTTTGAGTTGGTGCTCAAACATAGATGATGTACAAAACTTAAAAGACTTCCTATCATTCGAAGAAGAAGAGGTTTTCTCCCTTTATGGGTTTCCTCGTGAAAATATGTCTCTGTGTATATCTTATGTGTGATTGATGTTAATTATTCATGTTGTTCATATGTTATATAATATTGATGGTCACTTGGAAGAGATTAAAAATTGTTTGAATAGTCATAAATTGTTTAAGTAGAGTAACAACTGATTCACCCCCCCCTCTCAGTTGTCTTTGTATTTTCAACAATTGGTATCAGAGCCGGTTCATTTATTTAAAGGTAGATCTATAAGCTTAAACATGACAATTCATGAAGGGAATTCAGCCAATAAGCCTCCTCTCTTTGATGGAACAAATGTTTCCTTTTGGAATATTAGAATGAGAACATACTTAATGGCCTTAGGTGTTGATGTTTTGGATGTAGTAGAGACTGGATATGTAAATCTTGTTGTGTTAGATTCGAAGGATGATAAGTTAGAATTCATCTTTAATGCTAAAGGAATGAATGTTATCTTGAATGGACTTGCTGAAGTTGAGTTTGTAAAGGTGATGCATCTTGAAACTGCCAAAGCAATGTGGGATAAACTTATTACCAGTTATGAAGGAAATGAGAAAGTAAAAGATTCCAAAATTCAAACATATAGATTGAGATTTGAACATCTAAAGATGAATGAAGATGAAACAATCATCAAGTGTTTTTTAAGATTTGAAGATCTTGTGAATGCCATGAAGGTTCTTCGTGAGAAAATTGAAGAATCATTTTTAGTTCAGAAGATTTTAAGATCTTTGCTTGATAAATTTAATCCAAAAGTCTATGCAATAGAAGAACTAAATGACCTTGAAACTCTAACTATTGATCAACTCCTAGGAACTCTAACTACATATGAAATGAGAATTTGAAAAGATAGATCCAACAATAGAGAAGCATCGTTTAGAGAAGACAAGAATATTGATTCAGAATTAGATGATATTGAGGAAAAAATTGTGAGAAGGTTAAAGAAAGGATCATGAAAATATCAAGGCAAGCTCCCCTTCAAATGTTTTAACTATGGTAAGATAGGTCATTTTTCATCTAAGTGTCCTCATCAGAAAAAGGACCAGAACTCTGATGATGAAAAGAAATACAAATTTAAGAAATATAGTAAAAATAAAGGTTTGTGTGCAAACAATGATGACTCCTCATAAGACATAGATAGTGATTCATCCTGTGAAGACAAAGTGAATGATTTTATGCTTATGGTTGTGGGAGATATTGATGATGAACATTTAGGAGGTGAAATGGATGATGAAGAAGTTGTGGTGGATATGAAAGGTGAATTAATCAGTGCTTTGGAAGAAATTGACAGACTCAGATGTAAGAAGAGAAAACAAAATGGTTGTTGATGCAGTTTAAAATGAATGATAAAAAACCTGATGAAGACTTTTCTCTACTAAAAGTGGAGTTAGAAGAGGCAAATAAAATAGAAGACATTCTGAAACAACAATTATCAGAGAAGAAAGCAAGGTGTAAATCCTTAGAAGAAGAGATAGTAAAAACCAAAAAAGAAATGGAGAAATTTAAGGCATTGTATCACCAAAATCTGTCAAGTATTAAAGCCTCAGAAGAATTAACTTCCATTCTAAATCAGCAAAGGAATCCAAAGTTGAAAGCTGGCTTGGGCTATGAATAAGGATCAAGTAGTGATTATCCAAGTAATACAGAACCCATTAAGTTTGTCAAATCTACAATCATTGACAACAACCACTCTGCAGAAACAAAGAAAAAAAATCCGCCACCAAGAAGGAATGAAAGTAAAAGTACCAGAACCAAATCTGTAGATCAGAGAAACTATCAGCATAGAAGAAATCGACCCACTCAAAGAAGACAATCTTTTACCAGGTACAAATGATTTTTCTATGGATATTGTTTTTTTTGTTCTAACTTTGGTCACAAAGCTATAAATTGTTCTTTAAGATTTAGATATGAGAAATCAAGTTTTTCAAGGAATAATTATCTGCCACCACAAAGATTGAGACAACCAAGCAACAAACAATCACAGATTATAAATCATGTGATGATTGGGAGAAGGACGCGGGTGAAACATAACAACAATTATGAGCATAACAATCGTTATGATCTGTTATTCAGTGAACGAGAATGTTACAACTACCATAATTATGGACATAAAGTTGCAGACTGTCACTTAAGGAACTGTAAGCCAGATCTGAATCCTGCTACTGAAAATTTCAAGATTTGGAAGAAGAAAGAAGATGACCAGTGAAAATTAGTGTTACCAGCCCAAAGACAAAAGAATCCCTGGTATATTGACAGTGGATGTTCCAAACATATGACTGGAGACAAAAGTAAGTTTCTAACTCTAAGTGAAAACAAATCAGGGAATGCAACTTTTGGAAACAATGCACCAGGAAAAATAAAAGGTAAAGGAATGGTAAGCCTAAGTAATGGCAAGGGAAAAGCTCAAGATGTGTTGTTTGTAGATGGTCTGAAACATAATATACTAAGTGTTAGTCAAGTTTGTGACAAAGGATGTGAAGTTGTTTTTACGTCTAAAGATTGTAAAATGAAGTCTTTGAATTCAGGACAACTTTTTGCAAAAGGGATAAGAACATAAAACAATGTCTATGTGTTAAAAGAAGAAAAAGAAGAATGCCACTTAAGAAAATATGATGAAAGTTGGCTATGGCATAGGAGACTTGGACACCTAAATTTTGATCATATAATCAAGCTTAGAAACAATGGAGCAGTAAAATATCTTTCGAAGATATCAAAGCCATATGACTCTGTTTGTAAACCTTGCCAGATAGGAAAGCTTACTCGCACTCAATTCAAATCTAAAAAATTTCCTTCAACAGAAAAACCTCTCGAGTTAGTACATATGGATTTATGTGGACCATGAAGAAAAGAAGGTACAATAAAAGAAAACTATTTTGTGTTTATTATTGATGATTATTCTAGACTAACGTGGGTTGTCGTTTTGAAGGAAAAATCTGAAGCATTTGAAAAATTCAAAGTGTTTAAGGCTCTGACTGAGAATCAAACAGGAAAAACAATGAAGTCAGTGAGGTCTGATAGAGGAGGAGAGTTTGGTTCATGGAACTTCAAAGAGTTCTGTGATAAACATGGAATCAAATGAGAATGCACTATTCCAAGAAATCCACAACAAAATGGAGTAGTTGAGAGGCAGAATAGATCAATTCAACAGATGGAAAGATCAATGATGAATGAAAGGAATATTGCTCAGACATATTGGGTGGAAGCAATACATACAACTGTTCATATCCTTAACAAATCTCATCTCAGGCCACACAGTGACAAGACTCCTTATGATCTATGGTTTGGAAGACCTGCTTCAATCAAGCATTTTAAAGTCTTTGGGAATAAATGTTATATCAAGAATAATGATAAAAATATTGGGAAATATGATGATAGGGTTGATGAAGGTATCTTGTTAGGTTATGCTACAAACAGTAAAGGGTACAGATGCTACAATAAGAGGATGCATAAATTGGTTGATTGTATCGACATAAAAGTTGATGAAGAAGTCTCAGTCGAAAATATAAGTAGTGTTGAACCAAGCACATAAGATATAGTTGAAGATGAAGATGAACATGTCCAAGGATCAGAAAGGGAAGAATATGAATCAGATGCAGATACGAATATTTAGGATGACACAAATCAACAGAAAGAAACAAAACCTCCCCTCAAAATTGTTAAAAAGAATCATCCCGAAAATCAGACAATCAGATATATAAATAAAGGAGTTCAGACAAGAAGGAAATTACTTAAAGACTCAAAACAATCTCAAATTACTTTTCTGTCTATGATTGAAGATAAAAATTTTGATGGATCCAACAACCACGATGATTGGATTAGAGCTATGAATGAAGAACTTGATCAGATTGAGAAGAACAATACTTGGGAGCTTGTTCTTAGACCCAAAGATAAGGATGTAATAGGTTCCAAATGGGTGTTCAAGAATAAAATGAATGAAAAAGGACATGTTGTTAGAAATAAAGCCAGATTGGTTTGTAAAGGGTATGCACAAGTTGAAGGTTGGGCTTTTGATGAAACTTTTGCACCAGTGGAAAGATTGAAAGCCATTAGAATGTTTCTTGCATATTCATGTCATAAAAACTTTAAAGTGTATCAGATGGATGTTAAGTCAACATTTCTTAATGGAGATCTAGAGGAAGAAGTATATATGGAGCAACTAGAAGGATTCTCATTGACAGATAATCTTGATCATGTTTGCAAGTTGAAGAAAGCCTTATATGGATTGAAACAAGGACCATGAGCTTGGTATTATAGACTGGAAAAATGTTTACAAGACAAAGGGTTCAAGAAAGGTATTGTTGACAATAAGCTCTACATTAAGTCTGAAGGTGATAATTTACTAGTTGTTTTGGTTTATGTAGATGATATTATTTTTGGTTGTACTAATGAATCCTCTGTCCAGTGGTTTTCTAACTCTATACAAACAGATTTTGAGATGTCCATGATATGAGAATTGTCATCCTTTCTTGGTTTACAAGTAAATCAGATTTCTGCAGGAATATTTATCTCTCCAGAAAAGAATTTGAAAGAGATGTTGAAGAAAGTTCAGATGGAGGATTCTTCTCCTGTCAGTACACCTATGGTGGTTGGTTGCAAGCTTAGTAAAGATGAAATTTCACCTGATTTTGATCAAAGGACATATCGCTCAATGATAGACAATCTTCTGTACATCACAACATCCCATCCTGATATAATGCAAGTTGTTGGAATGGTAGGTTGTTATCAGTCTGCTCCTAAACAAAGTCATTTAGTAGCTGTAACAAGAATATTCAAATACTTGAAGGGCACAATGACTTATGGTTTGTGGTATCCTAGAAATCAGAATTTTTAATTAATTGCTTATTCAGATGTAGATTGGACAAATTGTGTGGATGAGAGAAAGAGAACTAGTGGAGGTGAATTCTTCCTGGGTGACTCGTTAGTAGCATGGCTTAGTAAGAAGCAGGGATCTATTTTCTTATCAATTACAGGGGCATAGTACATTGATGTTGCTACTTGCAACACAAAATTTTTATGGATGATACAAACTCTTGTAGATTTGAAGGTAACTTATATTGATCCCATTCCACTTCACTGTAATAACACCAGTGCCATCAGTCTCTCTAAGAATCATGTACTTCATTCAAAGTCTAAACATATACCAATAAAATATCACTTTATCAGAGAACAAGTTATATACATAATTGTTCAGGTGAATTATATTCATTCCACAGAACAGATAGTTGATATCTTTACTAAACCGGACACCTTTTGGATATCTTTGTCATAAGTTGGGGGTTATATCTTCTTTTGTCTAATCTGTTCACCTAGTCAGGGGGAGTATGTGATTGTCACATATCTGATACCTTCGAGATGTACGTCAACAACTCAGGGGGAACATGTTTATTCTTTGACATTGATGTCAAAGGGGGAGAAAAAGTGTGGTAAGCAGTGTGGTAAGGATGCTACAGTGGTATGTTTGGTTGCATGTTCAACAGGTAGAATAGCAGTCCAGGCAGAGAGTGCAGAGTGAAGTTCCTCAGGTACAAGGTTGCCATCAATGCCAAAGGGGGAGATTGTTGGCATACTTACAGACATAAGGAAACGTGTGTGTGTTTGTCATTGATGACGAGATCAACATGATCAACAATGCAACAATGATGGCATGGTAAGATCAACAGTGAAGAGAAACAATGATCGTTGGATCACCCATTCAGAGTTCCCGATGACCGACAGATATGAATACAGACAGGAGGAATGCGCAAAAGAGGGGAACAAATCTCAGACTTCAGATTGAGCGCGAGGACCGACCATCGTTGGATATAGTAGAAGGAGCATGATCTTTAAGTGCAAGGAGAAGCGGGTTTACAAGGTCCCGAAAGCAGGGGGATCATCCATTATCAAAGAAGACACGTGGCGAAAGATCATAGCATGACAAAGGCTTCGTTTCGGAGTTTCACAGATCGGTAAATCCAAAGGAAGGAGGTGCTCTAACCCCTCGAACTCGCGATAGCAATCCTGGTTGTTGGAGCCATAGGACACGTGGTGAGAGATTGAAATTTCGCTGACTTGCACATTGGAGGAGTCAAAGGAGCATGGTGTGGGAACTCACGATATGCAATATCCTGAAATGATCTGGGTCGTCGGATCGAGGATTGATCTGAACCCTTGGATCGAGGGTCGTGGACCATTGGATGTAGATTACACGTGGCGAGAGGTCAGATTTTCGCTAACTGGAATGTCAAAGGAAGGAGGAGCTCTATTCTTCAAGATCACGAAGAACTCATTTGATTGGCGAGTGGTCATAGCGCATGGTCACATCGTCGATAGTTGGAGGGAGGAGCTAGTGCAGCCAAGCTCTATTTCGACGATCACGACATGGAGAGTCGAGATTCCTCAACACATGATTCCCGAAATTGTGAGTCGGGAAAGTGCTTTATGGATAAGTGTTTGGTCACAGCCGTGGGCATGTGAAGGAAGGAGCTTGGAAGTTGCAAGGCTACATTTTGTGATTGGGAGTTGGAAGAGTTAGAGTGACTCGCAACAAAATTCACGAAACACCAAATTGCATAGCGCTTGTTGGTGTAGCCGGTGGTCATCGCCAGTGGTCACGAAAAGGGAAGGTACTAATTTCTAAGCCCTATTTTTCGAGATCGCAACATGGAAATTCAAGAAGCCTCACCACAAGATATCTGAAATGAGAAATGCGAAATCACTTTCTCATTAGCCTGTGGTCACAGCCAGTGGGCACATGGGATAAACGCGAGACCCTGCGGATGTAATCCAATGGTCTTGGTGAATTGGGAATCTAATCGAAGGGCTATCGTTCCACCTCATTGTTAGCTTTTCAGTTACAATTCAATTAACTGAACTGAATCATGATTCTTGGAGGGTTGGCAATTCAGTTGCTAAGGCTCTTTTTCTCTAGGGGAGTCGAGGTGTAACTGAAGAAGCCAGTGGGGATAAAACGAAATATGCAGTGACTATGTATGGTTGGTTGTTCTGAGTGAAAAGTGAATTGAAATTTAAGAAGGGTAAAAATTACAATATGCATATTGTGAGATAAAACTTAGAGATTCTTAACACATAGAAGAAAGAGAGGAATTTCAAAACAGTTTGAAGCAGATCAGAACCATAGAATAGATAGAAGTAGAGCAGAATTGCAGAACAGATAAAAGTAGAGAAGAATTGTTGAACAGAGGAGAAGTGGTAAGAATTGCAACACCTCTATTGTTGGTTATTAAATCACTTATTTAATTTAATGGATGTTGGGTGGTGCTAGGGAGGAATATGTTCCTCTGATATTCAAGTTGGTGCTTGAATATTGGAAGTTGTATCTTCCATCTAGTTGTGGCTACAAAAACAGGGTGGCAGGGTGGCGCTCGGGGAAAACACAGAGTTTTTTGTATGCAAGTTGGTGCTTGTATAAGTCTAGTTGGTGCTGGAACATTTAGGGAGTTGATGCTTCCTTCTAGTGGGTGCTAGAGAAACCAGAGAGTTTGTGCTCTCAACAAGTTGGTTCTTGTATAAGTGGAAGTAGGTGCTTCCATTCAGTTGGTTCTAGAACACTCAGGGAGTTGATGCTTCCTTCTAGTGGGTGCTATAGAAACCAGAGAGTTGGTGCTCTCAACAAGTTGGAGCTTGTAAAACAGAGGTAGTAGCCTCACTTTGAGTTGGTGCTTAAATATAGATGATGTACATAACTTAAAGGACTGCCTATCATTCGAAGAAGAAGAGGTTTTCTCCCTTTATGGGTTTCCTTGTGAAAATATGTCTCTGTGTATATCTTATGTGTGATTGATGGTCATTATTCATGTTGTTCATATGTTATATAATATTGATGGTCACTTGGAAGAGATTAAAAATTGTTTGAATAGTCATAAATTGTTTAAGCAGAGTAACAACTGATTCACCCCCCGCCCCCCCTCTGAGTTGTCTTAGTATTTTCAACATATCCCTTCTAACTATGATGAAAATTCCAAAGAAGTAGAAAATGTTGAACAAGAGCAAGAACATGATGAATATTCAAGCAGTATGAACACTTCAAGTAGATAGAGAAAACCAAGAGGAGGAGAAGATACACCAAAAAGAATAAGAAGAGGTGAAAGTAGTGAAGCACCAAAGAGGTGAACATGAAAAACTCAACCACATACAAGGTATAAATATTATGCATTAATGACTCAATTAATGAGTGTTTTGAAAACACTAATTTTTGAACAAGATAAAGAACATGAAGAATGGAGGGATGCCATGAGAGAATAATATGATTCTAAAATGAAGAATGAAACGTGGGAATTAACAAGACTGCTTGAAAATAAAGTCCTAATTAGATCCAAATGGTCGTTCAAATCAAAATTTAATGTTGATGTTAGTATATATAAATAAAATGATAGATTGGTTGCAAACGTTTATTCACATAAAGAAGGAATTGATTATGAATAAATTTTTGAACCTATAGCTAAGATGAACACCATTAGATTAATTATTTCATTAGCTACAAAACATAATTAGAAACTACATCAATTTGATGTTAAATTTTCTTTTCTGAATGGGGAATTAAAGGAAGAATTTTATCTTGTTCAGCGAGAGGGTTTTAGGTGTGGTAGGTATCAGTCATCAAATATCCATTTAATATATAGAGAGATTAGTCATAAAAAAAAGTAGGAGACCGATCGACAGCGTGGAAAGAAGAATTTGAGTTGGCGGAGGGGAAGATATGATGAAGGCATGTCTTGCTGACTGGGTCTATGTCAAATAGAGAGACATGATCATTGTAGGTGTGCTCGACAACGATGAGGGGTCGACATCCTTCTACTTTCACATTGGTGAAGGGAGAGGGAAACAAACAGTGCATCGCCTAGGGAGAGGCGAACCTCATCGATATGCAGTGTATTGAGGAAAAAGGGAGGGAGGTTGTCGATATGCGATGCATCAAAAAAAGTGGAAGGAAGTTATGATAGAAGGAATGCACACAACTAAGATAATCATGTGAATATTATAGATGTGTCTGTGTTGATGACACAAACTTTGTCAATTATAAATATGTGTGTCAATGAGGTTTAGCAGAAGCATGTCGGTGCATCGACCTAGTTTAGAGGGAGGTGATTGATGTCTCAGTGAAGAAATCACTAACACACCAATATTGGTTGCGTTAGTGGAGTAAAGAGTGAGTTGACTGGTATGTTATGTGTCAATGCAAAAAGATAGAACTTGCTGAAGTGCAGATTGACAGGTCAAAGTGACCTAAAGATAAAATGGAAATGGTAAAGCAATAAGAGTGGGAAGGAAAACTTGAGAGAGAGAGAGTGCCCAAGGGTTCCTGTAGGAAATTTTGAAAGGGGGTCCGATTTCTTTTCTTAGAGATACAATAAGAAAAGAAAATTGGGAGGTTTTTGTGTGTGCACAACAAATGGCGACACACTAGGTGAAGCCAAAATCTCTGCTAGTCTTTCCTAATTGATAAACATCAAATGCAAAGCGTCATAAAATTACTTTTAAGTTCAAAAATCCCAGAAATAATGTGCAATGGTTACTTGAAAGACACCATCATGGTGGCCTCACTTGTGATGCTTTCATATGAGCTAGTGAAGATCCTGTATTGTAAATAGAGGACAATTTATGATGAGATTTGTTTCCTTAAACTACGTCGACGATTTGGGTTGGTATCTTCGTAATGGGGCTCATATAGGTTTGGGATAATAAATATTTTTCATGAGGTGCGTATATATATATATATATATCGCAGGAGTTTCTCCACTTCCCTGGAGCGTCCATAGCCCCAATGGAGTCACCATGGTGTCACCGACCTTGTTCTACTACCAATGAGAGTCCATAGCCCTGAAAAATATATTTGTATGTCCCCTAGTATAGTCAAACTTTCCTTTCCATTCCTTCCCAATTTATTTAGTGCATGCTTAGCATTTAGTGGATGGGGAAAGTAGTGGCCTATTATCCTGACTTCTAGCTATTGATATTTATTTGAATATTTGTTGCACCTCGCTACATAAAGATATCCCTTTTGGTTTTCAACCTTTCGACTTTGACACTTCACCCTTCACGTGAGAAGCTACTTAGTTTGTGGATAGTTCCCCCATTACATAGGATCTCCTCACCAACCAATATGCAAGGATGATCATTTATTAACCACTATGTTAAGTCATGGTTTAATTGTTGTCACAACATTCTGAGATAGTTCTGATTCATGCTCAAACAAATACCCCTAATTTAGATCATTAACTAGAAACTAGGCACGAGTTGATTCATGTCCGCTTCTAGTGCAAAAGTGCTTTCAGTAAAAGAAAAACTGAGGTGAGAGATATGTATGTCATTAGAGGAAAATAGTAATTATGAGACAAACATAAATTAGAGACTAAACTTCCTCCAAAGGGAAAGGATGACGAGGAAATAAATAGAAAAGATGCATTCAAAATTAGGAGATGAACTCAGCCGAAAATCTGTTGCAACTGAAAAAATGAAATCTTGGATAAATGGAGATTAAAGATATGCAATCAACAAAAAGGATAAAATGAAAAATATATTAGGAATGTAAGTGTTTCCAGTAGCTTTGGGTATGTTCATGCATCCCAACTAGTGAGAAGTTTGCAACCTCTTGACAAGACTAATTCGTGTGAAAACTTATGTGCCTGTTATTTTATTTAGATGGGTTTTAGTACTAGCGCTAACTAAGAATTGCATTCTTCATAATGATTTTCTAAAATCTTCGAGTTCAATTTTGTAGCCTTTTTCTTCAGGGGGCAAGGGTTGGGCAGAATTCCAATTTGTAGACCATCAAATTTATCTTCTTTGGCCTTACGATATCTTCGTTTCCTCTCCACTTCTTTCATTCCCAAAACTTATACTACAACAAGATATGTTCAATTGAACATAGTTCTGATTGTGCAAGTGCATGTTTCATGAAATTCTCTGAATACATGAGTCTTACTCAAACATTGTCCTTCTTTTCAAGTGGATATCTATTTCCCTAATCAAAATCTATTTGGAAATCTTCCCTTTGGGCAACAAATGACTATAATTATAATTGTGACGATCACACGTTCTTCCCTAAATAAGTGTTCTTGAGAACCATTTGATTGATTAGTATTCATGAGATTAGATCTCATTTGAGGTGGATCATGAATAACTGAAACTTGATGCCCATCTATAATGACTTCGATGAATAGACACCATCGTTGCAAACAACTGATGTAATTCCCTTAGCTTGGTTTTCTTCTTATCCTATATGTAAAGTATTCATCAACATGTATTCTTTCAACATCTTAGGATAATCGACTGTCTAACTCTTAACATCATGGTAAATGTTATTGAAACAAATGAATCTTGCAGTTGAACTTCACAACAAATTTTGCACAAGGTTTGTTTCCTCATGATAACCAAATTTAGAACAATATTTTAGTTAAACGACGAAAAATGAAATGCATTAAAAGGAGAGGAGAAAGATTTTTTTCAAAAGAGGAATTTAAACTAAAGCAAGTCATGATGAGCCACAGAATAAACTTGCACCTCGTGGTATTTATTGGATAAATCAAGATAAATCCAAAGGTATGCTATTCAAATGAAAACAAAGGAAACTTCTAAGATATGCAGAAAGAAAGGAAGTAAAAGAACTATGTTAATCTTATTCCTAACCTATCCTAAAGTTGATGAAAGAGGTTAAGTGAATTCATAATGTCAATGAATCCAATCAAATAACCGCCAACCTACAACCACATGTTCAACAAAATCCAATTGCAGGGAATGAAGCAACAAGGGATGAAATATAGGGAGAATTGATTCAAGAAAATCTCTACTCCACATGTTAGATTTGGAAATGTGATATGTCATAAAATTTATAATGATCTCTATATGACTGTTGGAAGAAAATCAACAAGGAGTGACATGTTAAATATATTGTACCCTCAACAGACTAACTGTACACTGCCAGCTGTACTGGAGAGTTGTACTTTCTATTTCTGTCTTGCTTGAGCATATATAAGCTCAACTATTTCCTATTGTTAAAAATTCTTCAGTACTTCTTCATACATTTGAATATACTATTCTCTTCTCTCTGCATCTCTCTTTGCTTCACAATTTATCATGGTATCAGAGCTACAGCAGTAAGCCTCTTCACACAGTCCGGAGAGCCACACAATCCACACAGTACAGAGCTTCACGGATCTTGAGAGCACGTGACACAGACTTTTCACAAAGCTTGGAGAGCTGTCCGTAAGACTCTCTAAAAGATCGTCGTGAGAAGCTAGCGGAGGAAGCAGAGAACGCAGAAGAAGAAACCTGCACAATTTTTTTAAGAACTGTCAAAGATTGACGCAGAAGAGCTGCAGAATGAAAGAAGTTTAAAGAACTTGAAGATTTCGCTTCAATTCATTAAAGATTCAAGAAGAAGGCATAATCATTTAAAGATTCTTGGAAATCGCTCAAATCTGTCAAAGATTGTAGCAGAGAACGAAAAATTCGTGAAATTCTTTCAAATCTTTGAAAGATTCACGAATCTTTTCTTCCGCAGGAGAAAATTCTGTTAAATTTGGGAAAGATCGCGTCAAACACGCAAGGAACCGCCATTGCGGCCATAAGAGTCGTCCTGTGAACAGATCCAAGGCGGGAAACCAGTCCAGAAGGTACGAGGAGAGCGTGGAACAGGCGAAAGCATTTCAGCCGTCATATCTTGCGCAGAGGCCCGACAGCCGTTGGATCAGCGAGAAAGTGCACGGGGTTTAACCCTCTAGAATGCACAGGAGTGATTTGGACTTGTAAAGTCGTGAAATCTCGATGTCATCTTGACCATCCATCAAGAGACACGTGGCGAGATCCTATTCCATCGCAAAATTGGGAATCGGGAGTTGGACAAGCGAAAAAAATCAGCTCTCCCAAAACTCCGATACGTGAAATCACGAAATCTCGAAATGATCACAGCTGTCCATTTCAGAGGACAGGTGGCAGAAGATCAACGCATCGTCATATCGACATTTCGGAGTTCGGGGTTTTCAAAGACCATTGCAACGGGACCTCGCAACTCGCGAAATTGCGATATGCGATATAGCGATACGATTTCAGCCGTTCGTTTGTCCGGACACGTGGCGAACATCGTAGCGTCCGTCGACATATCGGCATTCGGGGTTTCAAGTTGTCAAAGAAACTTGACATCGCAACTCGCGAAGTCGCGATACGCGAAATCCCGATCAGATCTCAGCCGTCCATATCTCCTGGACACGTGGAAGACATCGAGGGCACCATTAGCGTATCGGCATTCGGAGTTTCAAGTTGACAGCAATTCGGAGCATCGCAAGTCGCGATATCCCGAGGTTGAATCAGGACCATCCATCTCTCCCGGACGCATGGCGCAAATCCAGCGACTTGGAAAAAGTCCTGAAGAGGAAAGCGCCATCGACATATCGGGATTCGGAAAATCGTGAAACCTAAGAACAAGTTGATCGGGTTTCTTTCCAGTGAAATCCCCGATGCAAATCTAGCCGTCCATCTGTTTAGGACGCGTGGCAGAGATCGAAGCTTTCGAGAAAAGTCCCGATAAGTGACTTCATCGGCTTTTCGGGATTCGGTATTTCGCGGATCCTCGAGACAAGAGGTTCGGGACATAACTTATCCCGAAATCGCGAGAAGGGATCACGACCGTCCATCTGTTGAGGACATGTGTCGCAGATCGAAGCCATCGGGAAAAGTCCTGACAGGACAGCGCCATCGAAAAATCGAGGAGACAGAAAACCTTGACATCAGAAATCGTGAAATCCCGATTCGCGATATCCCGATAAGATCTGGACCGTCAGATCATACAAGATCTGGACCATTGAAAAGTCCAAAGGCGTCTTTCACGTTTCGGCATTTTGAAAGACAAAGGAACGGGAAAATCCTGTAGCGCCTTAACATTAAAGCACGTGGTCACTTTGCAGGGATATCAAGGGCCAATTTAAGCCCGATAAGATCCCATCGGCCATCGGCAAATCGACGTTTCTGAGATCGGAGGTAAATACAATTTTTTTCCCTTTATTTTTACTGCAATTTTTTTTTCGAAATGGCATCATCTAGCAACCTAGGACCAACTCAGGGTCCGATACTTTTGGGAAAGAACTATGAGTTCCGGTCTCTTCGAATGAGGTCGTTCCTACAAGCACAAGAGTGTTGGGAACCGGTGGATCTTGGCTATGTAGAACCAGATCCAGTTGCCCTCACTGCCATGACAAATGCCCAGAGAATTGCTCAGGCAACTCTAAGGACCAAAGAAAACAAAGCGAAATTATGGATTTAGAATTCTGTGGATGATTCGATATTCTCGAAAATCACAGGCGCTGGTACTTCCAAACAGGCCTGGGACATCCTCAAAACGTCCTACCAAGGAAATGACAGGGTAAAAACAGTTAAACAGCAGTCCTTGTGGACACAATTCGAGACTCTCAGGATGACAGAGTCTGAAACTATAGATCAGTTCATGACCAGAGTCATGGGCATCATGAACCAGATCAGACTCATTAGTGAAACCATCATTGATCAACGAATTGTTGAGAAAATTCTCAGAAGTCTACCCAGGAAATTTGAAATGGTTGTAACAGCCATCCTTGAATCCAAGGATTTGTCAAGATTTTCAACAGATGAACTAATTGGTTCTCTGGTGACACATGAGACAAGAATACATCTCACAGATGAGTCAATCTCAAATGCCTTCCAATCTCAATTCTCACTCAGAAGAGGGAAAGGTAGAGGAAGAAGTAGAGGAAGAGGGAACAACCAGGGTAACCCTCATACCAGTGGAGGAAATAGACAACAATATCCCACTCAGAACTTTCAAGGTCACAGAAATCAACAAAAAAATCACCATCAGACTCTCCAGCCTCAAAGAGGCAGAGGGAGAAGGTCGAATGACAAATCCAACATTCAATGTTTTTACTGCAAAAAGTATGGGCACTATGAATCTGAATGCAGGAAGAAGTAGGTAGATCAGCTCTCAGGCAGAGCACATGTGTCAAATCAGACGGGAGAAAACTCAGGAGGTATGTTTCTCTCATGCCACAAAACTGAAAAACAACCTAAAGATCTCTGGTTGCTGGACAGTGGTTGAAGCAATCACATGACAGGTAACAAAGAATTACTTTCCAGCATTGATTCTTCAATTTCATCCGATATTACCCTTGGAAATGACTATTTAGTCAAAGTTCAAGGAAGAGGAATTGTTCCTATTCTTACTAAACAGAATGTAAAGAAAGACATATCTAATGTCTATCATGTTCCAGACTTGAAACATAACTTGTTAAGTGTAGGACAACTCATTGAAAAAGGATATAAGG
>ML805390.1:76844-94925 GCA_009831015.1 Picea engelmannii | reverse complement strand
TATCGGTTCTCATTCAATTCTATGCGAGAATGGAAGTTTCGACTAAGTAATATGATTCTAAAGTTTAATTACAGGAATGTTCATACACAAGTATATGGACTCATTCTCAGTTCCAATTATATATAGATAGTTCTACCTAAGGTGTTTTCAGTACTCTCGGAAAGTACCCTATAGTTTTATCACCGTGTAATAATAATTTAGCTTACAGATTGGACATTTCCAGAATTTAGTCATTCATACCCTTACAGCGAATAAAAGGAATTATAGCATTCGTTTAGTAATAAAATCAATAGAAAAGAGTCACTCAACTAAATTCTCTTGAGGCGTTCGCTCATTTATTTTAAGCTTCACATAGTTGAACAGACTTCATCCATGGAAAATATTTCAATTCATAATTAACAATGCATTACATCAGTTATATAATCATTCAAACAGAGAAGGAGTAGGTTAACATATATGGACCAGTTTGCAGGAAGACAAAGGTAACAACCACATTCCTCCCAACCATAGAACAGGGCAACCAAATCACTTGTCCTGTTCACCCCCTAGCCTGACCATGAATCCATGAGGGTTAACTCAGAACTTCTCCTCAACAATGTCGTTCCACTCCAGAAATCTTCTCCTTGCCTCACACTCATCCAATAGTGTTCATAACAACAAGAAATTAGTAGTATTTTCCCAACATACTAGGCAACGTCCCCCCTCCTCACATATGCTATATATCCAAGAACCAAAAATGCGTAGGTCTTTTTCCCTTGGGAATTTTCGCAGATTTCCAAATACCTGATTTGTAGGGGCTGCCAATGGCCAAATTCCTGATTTTCTACTTGTAACAATAAGCCTTGAGGTAGTTCCAACATGCTCCCCACTCATGAAGTCATGGTCAGTTGATTTTAACATGGTTGTTCAATTTGTCCTCCTGCAATAATTATAAAATATTTTGTTTCATACAAGTGTCATAGTCAAGTAGTTAGTTTATTCAGATGAGATCTCTACCCAATAGTCATAATCATTAATTACAATTAATCAAATTTGAAATTCGGAATTGGCATAAATGGCAAAAAATTTCCAAAAACGGAATAATTTTCCTAAGAAATTTCAAATTCAAAAATAATTTATTTTTTTGGGGATGTCACATCCTTTCCCCCTTCAATAAAACACCGTCCTCAGTGTTTGTTCCTTTCCTGGAACATAATTGGATGAGATTTCTGCAAATCTCTCTCCAACACCCAAGTGGCCTTCTCAGGGCTAAAGTGCTTCCATTGCACCTTTACCTGAGCGATGACTCTGTTCCGAAGTGTTATTTCTCTGCAATCCAGAATACGCAGGGGTTCCGCATGGAACTCTCCTTCTGGTTCCACCTGCACCAACTTCCAATCGATCATATGAGTAGAGTCATGAACATAATTCTTTAACAAAGAAACATGAAATACATTATGAATTTTTAGATTGGCTCGAAGTTTAAGTTGGTATGCTACGGGTCCAATTCAATATAGTATCTCGAAGGGCCCACAAAACCTAGGTGCCAACTTGGCACAGTTCCTTAGCTTTAGTGAACTCTTCTGGGCTTTGACTTTTAAGTAAACATGACCTCCCACTTGAAACTCCAAGTGTCTTCTTTTCTGGTCCGCATAACTTTTTTGTCTGTCCTGTGCCTGCTTTAAAATCTGTTGCACCTTTCTTACCATACTTTCCATTTCTTAGAGCATCTCTGGTCCAACCATGAGTCTATCTACCGGGTTGTCCCAACTAATTGGATTCGTACACTTTCTGTCATACAGTGCCTCGAAGGGGCTCAATTTAGTTGAAGTTTGGTACCCCATTGTTATATGCAAATTCTACCAAGTGTAGGTAGTCTTCCCACTTGCTTGGTTTTGTTCTTACATACATGCGGAACACATCTTCTACAATCTGGTTTGTTCTTTCAGTCTGTCCATCCGTTTGTGGATGATAACTCATACTGAAATTTAAATTAGTATTTAGCCTTGCAAACAATTCTTTCCAAAAATCAGATGTGAATTTTATGTCTCTATTCGAAATCACTATTTTAGGAATACCATGCAGTCTAAAAATTTCTTTCATGAAAATTTCAGCAATGTTAATAGCTTTAAAAGTAGACTTTATAGGAATAAAGTGTGCAGACTTACTGAGTTTATCGATTACCACCATAATAGAATCATTATGTTTCTGATTTTTAGGCAAACCTATAATAAAGTCCAGCGATATGGTCTCCCATTTCCATTCTGGTACTGGTAAGGGCTGTAATAGGCCGGTTGGATGCTGGTGTTCGGCCTTTACCTGCTGACAATATTGGCACTTAGCTAAGTATTATGTTGTTTCGCCCTTCATAATAGGACAATAAAATAATTTTCTAAGTGTTGTTATCGTTTTCTAGTATCTTGGATGACCATAATACAATTTCTTATGCACTTCATCCAAAACTGTTATCTTTAACTCTTCCAAATCTAGTATGTAAAGTCTATTTTTAAATCGTAATAGGCCATTTTTATTGATACCCAGATCTCGTTTGTCTGAGTTTGATGTATTTTTTTGTAATTCTTCCACTATCTTAGTGTAATTTTTGCCGTTAATACCTGCAGTCTTTATTCTTTGTTCCAGATCACTTTCTGCCATGCTGACATTCATTTCAAATAACCCATGGACTCTTCTGCTTAAAGCATCTGCTACTTTATTTTCCTTACCCTTGATATGTCTTACCTCAAAGTCGAATTCTCTTAAGAAGGTTAGCCACCTTGCTTTCCTTGCATTAAGATCTAGCTGACTAAAAAAATATTTCACACCACTATTATCTGTCAATAATAGAAACTTTCTGCCCATTATGTAGTGTCACCACATTTTTAAGGCGTGTATTACCACTGCCAATTATAAGTCATGAGTGACGTAGTTTCGCTCATGTTCCTTTAATTTCAGGGACTCATAACAAATAGTGTCCTTCTTGAGTTAGGACACCACCTAGTCCTTCTTTACTTGCATCAACATAGACAATAAACTCTTTATCTGGGTTTGCTACCTTTAAGATGGGTGCGGTTGTCAACAATTCCTTTAACTTATTAAAATTGTCTTGAAACTTCTGTGACCAGTTAAACTTGGTCCCTTTCTTTTGTAATGATGTGATAGGGTAAGAAATTGTGGAAAACCCATCTATAAATATGCGATAATATCAGGTGATTCCCATGAATGACTAGATATCCGCTACATCCTTCATTATCGGCCATTCCATAATGTCCCTTATTTTCTCAAGATCGACTGCAATACCATCTGCAGATATTACATGTCCTAGGTATTGTATCTTCTTCTGATAAAAATCACACTTATCAAATTTAGCATACAGTTTGTGCTTCCTTAAAGCTTGCAGAACTATTCTTAAGTGTTCTTCATTTTCTTCCTAATTTTTAGAATATACCAGAATGTCGTCAATGAATACTAATACGAATTTGTCCAAATACTGACTGAAAATACTGTTCATTAAACACATAAATGTGGTTGGTGCGTTAGTGAGTCCAAAAGGTATAACTACAAATTCGTAATATCCATATCTTGTTCGAAAAGTTGTTTTTCTTATGTACTCATTCTTTATCCTAACTTGGTGATAACCGGATCGTAAATCCAACTTCAAAAATATCTTGGCCCCACCTACTTGATCGAACAGATCATTTATCCTAGGTAAGTGGTACTTTTTCTTGATAGTCATTTTGTTCATTTGTCTATAATCGATACATAGTCTTAGAGTACCGTCTTTCTTTTTCACAAAGAGGACTGGTGCTCCCCATGGTGAAACACGCGGTCTGATATACTCTTTGTCCAACAATTACTGTAGATGAATTTTTAGTTCTGTCAATTCCGACAAACTCATTCGGTAAGGTGATTTAGAGATAGGGGTTGAACTAGGTAGCAGGTCTATAGAAAAGTCTATTTCCCTTCTAGGGGGTAATTCAGGTATTTCATCAACAAAGACGTCTCTGAAATCACGTAGAACAACAAAGTCTTCCAAGTTGGGTTTATCTTCTTTTTCTAATAGGTTTGTTACTTGGATGGCATAAACTTGACAACCCTTTCTCCTTCATTTCTTGAATTGCATTGCTGAAAATTGTCTAACTGATATTGGTTTTTGTATACCTTGGACTGTCCTAGTAATGTCATTTTGTCTTTATACTTAAGTGTCTTTGCATAACAATCCAGTACTGCTTTGTTCTTTTCTAACCAATCCATTATGACAATCACATCATAAGAGCCTAGTGGTAGAATGTTCAGATTTGTTCTTATGTTTTTCCCATCTAAACTGAACTCATAATCATAAATAAAGTCAACCACTTACCTTTTAGTTACTGTTGCTAGTTGTACCAGCCATGATTTTGCATGTTTCATTTTCTTAAGTTTATTTGAGTCTACTACACCACGAGTGATATAAATTAACGTAGATCCAGGATCAATTAAAATAGAAATTCGAGTGTTATTGATTTTACCTTCAATTTCCACCACAGAGGACTCGTGGTCCACTTGCCAACCATCTATGACTGCATTGATTTGATGAAAGATTCTTCCCACATCACCCACCGTTGAGGCTTCCTGCAAATTATGAACAAAAGTTCTATTTGTTGAATTAAAACGTGGACAGTTCCTTCTTAGATGAGGTTCTCCACATTCCCAACACTTTAATGGTTCGCAGGGACTGTCCCCGAACTTATTTGTTCCCAAATTTACTAGTTTACCGCTACCTTGTGTATTTGGATTGTTGGAATGAAAATATTTTCTGGGAAATATTTTTTTGCGTTCCGATAAGGAGTTGGTTGGTATCCTTTCTTCCATTAGTTCATTCGGTATTGTTTCTTATCCTTCCAAGCTTTGGGAAACTCTACCCGCTATTTGTATTGGTCGTAACACATTCGATATTTCCTGAATACTTCACTCAAGGACTTGGGGTTATCAAACTTGATTATGTCCTTGTAAGACTATGGTAAACAACTTAGGAACCACTAGATTTTTACTTTGTCCTCCTGGATATAAGGTACCAACCTTAGTAATTCCAGGAATTTGTTTATCAGATCCTCCATAGTCATTTGACAAAGTCGTAGCTCATAAAATTCTTTAGTTTTCCTTTCATAGTATCTTTCAGATAGATATTGTTTCTTGAAATATTTCTTAAAGTCTGCCCATTCCATCTGTTTCGCTTTTAGGCCCTTGGCCAATTTTAGGTCTTGCCACCAAATGTTGGCTTTTCCTCTCAGATTATAGATGGCCATATTGACTTTCATATTGCTGGAATAGTTGTATATCTGGAAATATTTATTGATGTCTAGTAACCATGCTTCAGCTTCCTCACCTGTCCTGGATTCCCCATAAAATGTAGCGGGTTTGATTTTCTTAAATTCTCCCTTAAGATGATCTACCTATTTCCTTTTTCTGTCCGGTTTTACTTTATCTTCAGCTGAAGGTGTACCTTCAGATGAGCTGTCCTCTTTTTCTGCTTCAGGACCATAATTCTTGGAGGCCCTTTTACTAACCTCTTCTTCATGGTTATCGTCCTTTAGGATTTTCTTTGTCACTGTACTACGCAACAAGACTTCATTTATTTCTTGCTTCTCCTACTGTGCTTTCTTTAGTTTCTCATTGTCGGCTTTGAAAACCTACAGCTCAACAATGAGATTCCTCATCATTTCCAGAAATTCAATAAGTGAGCTTCCATCACTATTTTGTCTTGGGTCTTCGGGAGGTCTTTCTTTAGGATTCCCATCAAGTCTGATTTCTGCGTCATCCTGGGCTGCCATGATTAACACAAAACATAAAAGGGTTTTATGTTTGTAACATTAAAAGTTTATTAGTTTTACATAAACAAAAATATGTGCTAAGTAAATAATGTGGCCCTATTCAAGGTCCAAGTGTTGTAACCTTTTCTCTGATACCATATGTAATGTACCTCAAATTTGCCATAAAAAATAATTCTTTGGTCATTAATTCCCAAATCTCGTTTATATAATTACTGATAGAAGGAGGAGATCCTAATTTCTGTTATAAATCTCTTTGGTGTAATTCTTAAATTATACTTACCCCAAGATATTATAACTACACCATCTTAACTTACTTTGGGTAGGAATGATTATAAGGATAAGCCACTAAGGCTCTAGTAATTTCCCTTTGCCTCCATTCCATTTACCTATATAATGTTTAGACATAGGATTCATATTACAACTCACTCTTTAACATAAGATTTCCAAGTTCGCGCGCAAGTCCACCTAATTAATTTATCCTTGGGAAAAATATTAGTTGCATCTATATAGTCATGGGGTCGGGTTTAATAACATGTATCTAGTATAACTATAGATTCCTGGTCATTTAATTGCTCTTAGAGCCTATACATTGGTTTTAGTGATGTTCTAGTCGAAACTCCAAAGGAATTCGACAAACGAAGACTCGTGTTAACTCTCATTACCCTGACTTATCTAAAAGACGTTTCAAGGAAGAGTTAACTTGATCAAGCTGATAACTAAAGCTAAAGTAGTGGAAGTGAACAAGATTCAAACTCATCGAGTCATGGAGGGGTCCATTTGAAACATTCTTTATGTGGAAGGGATGGTCCACTGTCAGGAGTAGTTAAGGCTCTGTAACCACCATTAATGGCAGTCCTGCGAGTGCAAGTTACATTGTATTCACCTAGTTTTTCATCCAACGTGTCACACCGACTCTTCCCTTATCACATGGATAACTCGTCCTTCGTACTCTTCACATTTACTCTGAGAAATCAAGGCGTTGCTTAGGGTTTTAGTGGGTTTATAGTTTTCATTGTTGAGTTCTGTGAAGAGGCTCTACATATCATTTCTTAGCAATGAAGACTGTTGTCATGGAGGTCGTTTCATCATTGTATCATACGGCGTGGTCTGGTTCCATGGTAAGTCATTCCTTAAATGTATTACCATGGTTGAATAAATAAGGTGGCTCATTTTGGAAAATTGTTATAATGAAGTTGTCGTCATTCTGTAATTACTGTTATGTTTCTTCCTTCCTGTTGAAACCTCCCTTTAACGTTACTTCTCTATAATACTTTCAAAGTCATCCTCATTCCTGGAGAAGTGATTTCCTTTGAAGTTATCGAGATTCCTCCTCTGGTTTTAGAGAGAATGCATTCATTTCTCTTTGTCCATGTTTTAGGATATAGGGTTTCGTAAACTCTCTGTTATCGTGGTTCCTTACAGACCCTCTAATAATGTAAACCAAGGCTCGTAGCTGAATATTCATGAGATTGTGTGAGAAGTTCTCTTTCGGGAAGGATAATCCCACTATGTCACAATGTAATTTGATTTCCTTGCCTTGTACATGGGTGAACCCTACTTCTATAGTTTTAACAAATCTTAGTTGGTTCCTTCGCATGTGTTGCTTCTTTATATCTAAGTCATTTTTGATTGGTGTCAAATAGAATATGACCTCTGCTAATTATGAACAATCCAATGATGATATTCTACGGTACATCCAAACCCTTGCTTATAGAATTTACTATCTGTATCGTTGTCTATTCATTTAGATTCAGTAGCAGGGACATCTCTGTATTGCTTGTTGATTTATAACTACTCTATGTAATTTGGTTCTGGAAGGCTAGACTCAACCAATTAGGTGTAGTCCCGGTTCAGTATGAAATCTTATAGTATGTTTGCGCATAGCATGACTTGTACCATTTATGTATTACAAGGAACTTAATACTGTCGGTTATTGCATTTCATTAAACCGTTAGCTACTGTGTAAATATTTCCTCCTTGTTAGTCTTTATTCGTCTTTTTTAAGGATTGGTATATATCAATAATGATGGGACCTGTTGATGTGAGGGTACCCATTAAGGAGTTAATGAACCATCCACCCTCGGCCTGGCATCTATCCAGTCAGAAAGCGACGAGGAGAAAAACTTACGAGCCTGCGAGTCAGAAGTTGAGTACCACTCTAGCATACATTGTTATTAACAATTATGATTCTGTTGGTGTTCCATTTACCTTTCTTTCATATAAATGCTAATATTTTTAAATAATAAAACCTTTCAGGGCTTTCGACTGCGCAAAGTCTTCAGATATTTCATTCTTTTCTTCGACGCAAAAGGTATTTGAGTTCCCTTGTAAACCCTTCAGGATTTCAAGCAGTGACGTACACAGTTTCACTCTAGATTTATAGATGTTCAGTATAGTTTCGTTCTATTCCCTATGGTGGTTGGAGAGAGGAGAAATTCCTATTGTACTCTTGACTTTCTCGTCCGACTGCTATATGTAACGATTCCTTTCAGAGATTAACCTATAGGATTTTCCCCTGCCTATTTGAAATAATGTAATGACTGTTGAATGCTTTATTCGAATCTTCTTGCCATTCTTGACTCATTCTAAACTCACAAGTTGTTTACCGTGACTGTCATCTTATATTGTAAACTCATTTGCCAAATGTTTGCGCACTCTGAATTACAGTTATGCATTTGTATGGAAAACGAACTTATACGAGTCTGAAGATTTATACCTTGTAAATCGAACCTGTTGTACAGACTTTTCATATTATATCTATAACGCCATAACATCTTCCATATTGTTTTTCTTTGCTTCGATATTTCGTGAATACTGTGATTCTGTAGCTTTCTCACTGTAAGATTAGGCCTGTATTTTCTTCCTTACTTTCAACTTTCAAAATTGCATGGACAAGATTGAAAATACAGTTTACTTAATATGTTCCTGTATATTCATTCACCTATAGGTATGTAGTATCTGACTGTAGGTACAAGGTTACATGGTTCAATTTCATTTATGTTGTAAAGATAGATAAATCTTGAGCTGTAAAAACAATTTATTGAGAGGTTTCAGATTCTCTGTTCGGTATTTCATTTATACAATTGTAGTTACAGGCCTGTTGGAACAATTTATTTACTTATATAGTATAGAAACATATATTTGTATATACATGTTTTTCTATTGTAGACATTCAATCTTAGTTCCTTCTATAACGTCTCCGCAGATTGCCACTGTAAATAGACCTATGTATATACTTATAAATCCATATCTATCTATCTATCTATCTATCTATCTATCTATCTATCNTATATATATATATATATATATATATATATATATATATATATATATATATATATATATATATATATATATCATGGAAACAATATTGTTTCATATCGGTTCTCATTCAATTCTATGCGAGAATGGAAGTTTCGACTAAGTAATGTGATTCTGAAGTTTAATTACAAGAATGTTCATACACAAGTATATGGACTCGTTCTCAGCTCTAGTTATATATAAATAGTTCTACCTAGGAGTTTTCAGTACTCTAGGAAAGTACCCTATAGTTTTATCACAGTGTAATAATAATTTAGCTTACAGATTGAACATTTCCAGAATTTAGTCATTCATAGCCTTACATCGAATAAAAGGAATTATAACATTTGTTTAGTAATAAAATCAACATAAAAGAGTCACTCAACTAAATTCTCTTGAGGCGTTCGGTCATTTATTTTATGTTTCACACAGTCGAACAGACTTCATCCATGGAAAATATTTCAATTCAGAATTAACAATGCATTACATCAGTTATATAATCATTCAAACAAAGAAGGAGCAGGGTAACATATCTGAACCAGTTTGTGGGAAGACAAAGGGAACAACCACGCTCCTCCCAACCGTAGAACAGGGTAGCCAAATCACTTGTCCTATTCACCCCCTAGCCTGACCATGAATCCATGAGGGATAACTCGGAACTCCTCCTCAACAATGTCATTCCACTCTAGAAATCTTCTCCTTGCCTCCCACTCAAGCAATAGTGTTCATAAGAGAAAGAAATCAGTAGTATTTTCCCAACATACTAGGCAGTGTCCTACCTCCTCACATATTCTATATATCCAAGAACCAAAAATGCATAGGTCTTTTCCCCTTGGGAATTTTCACAGCTTTCCAAATCCCTGATTTTTAGGGGCCGCCAATGGCCAAATTCCTGATTTTCCACTTGTAACAATCAGCCCTGAGGTAGTTCCAACATGTTCCCCACTCATGGAGTCATGGTCAACTGATTTTAACATGGCTGTTCCATTTGTCCTCCTGCAATAATTATAAAATATTTTGTTTCATACAAGTGTCATAGTCAAGTAGTTAGTTGATTCAGATCATATCTCTACCCAACAGTCATAATCATTAATTACAATTAATCAAATTTGAAATTCGGAATTGCCATAAATGGCAAAATTTTTTGAAATTCGAATTTACAAAAAACAAAATAATTTTCCTAAGAAATTTCAAATTCAAAAATAATTTATTTTTTTGGGGATGTCATAGTTCTGGTACCTAAATTTCTGCTCGATTTTAACAACATATCAATACGCATCACCGAATGATGAGATATCCAGAAAATCCATTTCATTTTGGATGTATCTGTGTAGAGCCCCACGGTATTTCAGAACCAAATTTCGCTCAGAGTCTTTGATACCCAATTTGGTGCGCAAGGTAGAACTCCGACACTTCTTGGCCCCTCTCTTTCCATAGTGTGGTCCATCTCATGTACTGGTATTCATAGTTTCCAACAACGTAATATTGTTCCTTGACCGCATCCACAAAATAATCCCAAGTCGGATCGACCCCATATATTCTGGACTCCTCTGTGGAACTTTGATCCCAGTAAGTTCCCACCAATGTTTGACATGGGGGAGATCCTTAAGGAGTGCAAAGGTGATCTTTTCCCTGTCAGAAAAATGGTGAACAAAGAAATAACCTTCTAGTAGATTTAACCATTTTTCTAGGGAATCTGCATCAATTTGGCCTTCAAATACGGGAATATCAAAATTAACCTGTACCTTGAAAGGAGAGGTGCCTCCAAAGTGGTCGCTTGATGAATACATGTTTTCTTTTATCGGCAAGCGTTGAATGATGTGGGAAAAATTCTCCATCACTTCGTCCCTCTCTCGCGTGAGAGCTTTCTCAAGAAACAAATTAATAGAATCTTCTGCTCCGTCGTTTTTATTTTCTTCCGACATGGAGGGTTTCTTGAGCATACCAGAGCGATTGTACTCAAGAGAGACAAGATCGAGACCCAATTTTCTATACTCGGACCTCGTCGGGGACATGCATTGAAAAACGATCAAGAGAAGTCTACTCTGATACCACTGATCCAGATTATTTTTGGCACAAAATGAGAGCAGAGATATAATAAACCAATGTACAGATATATCTCAGATATTCAATAATATAAAATAAATGTATCAGAGATGCAAACATAAACACATTAATACATTAATACACAATTTTCTATTAATGAGCGAAAATGTACAAAGATTGTAAAAATACAGAGTGAAAGACTCGCTAGAATGGTGGCAGCTTATCTCTGAGAAGAGATGTGTCCGCTACTCGCATTCACAAGAAGATTATTTTACAATGAGGCTCCAAAGGCCTTTTTTTCATAAACAAAATCCAAACCTTAACCCTAGAAGATGAAAAGCCAATAATTTTGTGGACCCCATTTTGGGTAGTTTGGTGTATCAACTTCCGAGCGGCGTAACTTTGGCGTATCATCGAGGAAATTCATTTTGGGGGCTCAATCAGAGCCTTCATCTATAATTAAGAAGCCCGATCCTGAAAAACATTCATTTATGCCCTCAAAATGGCCTCGGAAGTTAAAAACTGCTAAAAATAGAAAATTACCAAAATTACCAGAAAATCGTTTTGATCCAGTTGGAAAAGGTGGGTGGCAACGATATCCACCTGGATCAACAGAGGAAGTTTGATAATAAGTGGAGAAACGTAGAAAGAAATAAGATGTGTTTGACACCGACCAATGGCATTTAGTGGAACAATCTATGAGACAACTCATGAAGCGAAAATTGTGAATGCAAATGACATTTTTTCTAAATTGGAGAATGGTGTTCTCACTATGAATGCCCCCAAGACTAAACCAAAAGCTGTAACCAAAAACGATGTCAAAAGTACTGATATTTCAATAAGTGATATGTAAAAATGGGCAATTCCTCATTTAGGGGTGTTTCCTAGAAAATAATTATAAAAAATAAAAAATCCTTGATGATTCTATTATCAACTTTGAATCTTTTTTCATTTTTTGATATAGGTTTTTTTCTCTTTGGTTTGGAAGATTATGTAACCATCTTCTTCTTTTTTTGTATATATTCCAATCTTAGTAGTTTTTGTGAACAATTTATGATAGACACGGTTAATACTTTTTTATATAAGACTAGAGGAGGTGATTTTTTTAAACAATATTTGACAGGAGCAGTCATGGCTATTGATTCTAGCATATTTTGTACTAAAAGGTTTGTTTTGATTCTAATGAATATCATTGAAACTGTTTTTTTGTTTGAAAAAATTACAAAAAACATCACTATATGATGTAGATGCGATGCAGTTGTGAATATATCAGTCTCTATTTGAATATTAATTATATGTTGTGTTTATAAGATACTTTTGGATATGTAATATAATTTTGGATTACACAAATTACTTTTATTTTTAAATTCAATTACTATATCATTGTATGAGTGGTGAATCTAATTGGAGTAATGTGAAGCTTTAAGTTTCATATAGCTAGAGAGTGGAGTGGAATGTTTTGATTATTCCAAATTTTGATAAAAAAATATTCTATTGTTTGTTTTTGCTTCATTTTTTAATTTAGATTTCACATTATTAAGTTTTAGAATTAATATGATTAAATTTGTATTGAGATAATCCTTGCACTTCACAGTTAGAAGTACTTGGAAGTGACAAAGTCATTGAGAAACTACACATGGAGAGGTGTAGAACTCATCTAGGATTTGAAGATGTTAGGAATCATCAAAATACCTTTACAACTTAGTGTTGTAGGTATTGAGATGGTGATTTTAACAAACTATCCCCAACTTTTTATACAAACAATTATTATCATAAATTGATGCCATCTAAGGAAACCATCATAAAATATATTGTAATGACATCTCAAAATTGTTTTCATGGAGAGGCCCAAGAACATGATCCAAACTCACATCAATTCATGGTAAGTTTAATGAAGCTTGGTAACTTACCAAGATGACTGACAATGACTTGGTATTGCCTCTTGGTTGTTAGTGTGAGAGGAGGTTAGAAAATATGTGATGTGACACACCATCAATGCAATGTCACACACCACAACTATAGAAGGAATGCAATTGCACCACCATTTGCCTATAAATGCTATGCAAAAATGAAAGATACTACCTAGGTCTCGTACAAAAGAGAAGAAGAGGTAAAATTGTATTCTTTGTTACATACACAACTAAAATTTGCATCATCTATCACTACTCTACACACACATATATTCTTATGTAAAATTAATGCAAAAGTAGTTCTAAGTGACATCAATGATATAGTTTTGTATTTATATCCTATTTCATTTCCATAACAAATTCTTATTATATATGTAGCTTTAGATAATATCTAGAATAAAAAAATATACACATGTAATATATTTTGTTTATGTTATATATTGGGAAAAAATTGTTACCCCATTCACTTTTCCATATTATCTTCATTTCATCATATATTCTCTCATTAAATATGATGATAAAAAAACATATGTTAATCAAATTTTTTTGGTATTCCATTTCCCCTACTTCAAAGTATGCTAGTTTAAATTCTTACATACATAAATATTAAAAATAAAATTTACAAATTACTTAAAAAAAAAATACCATTAAAATGAAGCTAAGGAGAATATTAATCAAACAAAATTAAGTATTAAAAATATAAATATAAAGAAAATAAAATTTACAAATTACTTTTAAAAAAAATAAAAAAAATACCATTAAAATGAAGCTAAGGACAATATTAATTAAACAAAATTTAATCATATCAAAAGTCATTATGGTAATTTATTATCAGTACTTTTTTGTCTCCTTCACTCCTAACACCATAGGAAGGACATAACTAGTAATAAAATCCCTAAAGTACGCTTCATACATAAAAGCTCCAAATACAAGCGTCTCACAGTGAAGTCTTATTCCTCAGCTACATGTTCTCTCTTTTAATTATTTTCATGCACACAAATGTATTATTAAAATATTATGGACACATTAAAAATTAAAATGTTTTTGTTGGGTAGAAATACAAAGAAGAGTCACCAAATTTATGAAAGTGTATATATGCTATTTTTTCTAGATTTAAACTTGTGATTTATAAGGAGGAAATATATATTTTTAATTATTAGATCTACTCAGCTTGTATAAAATATATATGTAAAGATGATATATTATTTTTAAGTGTGAACATATCTTCAATTTAAAATTATTTTTTTATTTTTTTAGCTAAAAAATTAAAATGTATTACAAAATATTATTTGGTTTTATACGGAGGTATACATACCCTATCTTCCTACCCCCCTCTACATTTGAACATGTGACACCCAAGGAGGAAACACATGTTCTTAACCATTAGGCCCACTCAGTTTGTATATGGAAAGCATATGAAAAGTGTGTTTTGATTATGGAGTATGACCTAAAATCACTTGTAAGGAAACATGTTAATGACACAAAAACATTTGGGAGGAGTGAAATTCTACCTCTTAAGAACCACTAATGCATAGTTCTCTTTAATAAAAATGATGAATAAACATTCAAAGAAAATAATAAATAATAATTATCCTTACCATTAATGAAAAACTAAAATAATTGATACATTATATCATCTTAGAAAAATAAAAACAATTTTCTTTTATCTAGTAAAAATTCAAAAAATTCAAATTAAAAATACTAAGATTAATAATATAACATAATCCACTTTCCCGAGATGGGGTGTATACTGGCATGCAAGCTCCAATGTCGTTAGGGGATTGTGTGGCGCACGACTCGAGTACATGGGAAGTCCACCCTTTGCATCATGGCCATGGAAAGTTTTCCTCCACCATCATCCCCAAGATCTCCCTTCGGCTCGCCTCAACATGTTCCAGACTTGATAATACCCAATGCCATTATGGAATTGAATGTGTCTGCACTAGCCATGAAACTCCACACTGTTTGCATAAGGGAAGGATATCACTCTATCTCTCAACAGGGTTCGCATTAATCTGGTAATAATGTCAATGAATGCTCCACTGCAAGATATGATGCCAAGTATCATGATTGATCGTCTGCGCCTTAAGGAACTCATATCCATGAGAAAAACCATCAAAATCCTCCTTGAGAGTGCCACAACTCTTGGTAAGTTTATTAGGAACATACAAGAGCCTTTGATCTTGAATTTCAACTCTCATATTACTCTGTCCCTTCTACTTATGTTTCCCCTTGTTCATATTCCCCCTGCCCGTGGGCCTATAATTCCCTCAGTTGCATCCTTCATTATAATGGCTCCTCGCAACGCCAAGCTTCCTCATTTGAATGCTAGAAATTCCAGGGAAGTACTATCTCATGCAACAAGAGAAGAAATAGACGATGTCAATTACTATGAAACCCATGTGCCTCAAGATGACAAAGTGGCCATGTCAGCCCTAGAAGATGAGGTTTTCCTTATTCGTGAATTTAAATAAGACTCAGAGGTTTACTTACAAGTGGGAAGGGTGATCCCAAATCTAGGATGCACCAAGACCCGAAACTCTAAGTTCTTTCGCACCCCTAAACTCTATTGGCATGTTAAGACGATGGTAGCTCTCGACATGCTTCCAAAAGGCAAATATTTTCTTTAGCTCAAAGGCCGAATGGAGATGCTGGAGATAGAGATGGAATACATGTCCAAATTCATCAGTTGGTTGGCTCGCAAACATGGAGGTGTCTTCGAGCCAACCATTTTTCATCCTAGGGCTACGACTGTTGGTTCTTGAGCTGCAACTATTGGTCCTCATGGTCATATTTTTAAATATGGCACTGGTCCTAGCAAGTCCTTTGCTATGGAACCTTAGGTTCCAAATATTTTCTAAAATATTTTCTTATGGTTAATTCATTCATTTTTCTTATGGTTAATTCATTTTTTTCCTATGTTTTTTTCCTATATTTCTAGATATAGCCATAGCCATACTACACATTTCCGATTTATCTTTTAGTTTCTAAACATAACAATAACACACATGGTATACCTTGTTTCCCTCTAGGAAATGTCTTTTTTCCTAATGAACATGGAAGACTTTCATGATCGTTTAAATAAAAAAACTTGATAATTTCTAAATTATAAAAACATGAATATTAATATAATTTTTTATTTAAAAAAAAACATAATCCACTTAAAAAAACTTTATCAATTACATTTTCACACTTAAAAAAATAAATCTTTATCAACTACAATATTACACTTACAAAAACATGATCACAACTCATATGTAATAAGACTTAACTAATACACCATAATTCATTAACTAAAAAAAATCATTACCTCTTTTAATAGTTTATATGTAGTAGAACATAATTCATTAACTAAAAAAAATTCATTACCTTTTTTAATAATTTATATGTAGTAGAAGTTTATTATTATGATAATAGATTTTTTTTTTTATATAAAGTGTGTTCTACTTAAAAACGTTTCACTACTTAAATAAGCACTCCATCCATCATTCAAAAATCCAAATACAATGAGCCTTTCACTATGAAACATGTCATCGTGAATCTTAACACAGTTATATTTATTCAAATCTAAAAAATAATGTTTAAAAACTCGAGCCTTTCACTATGAAACATGTCATCGTGAATCTTAACACAGTTATATTTATTCAAATCTCAAAAATAATGTAGGAAGAGTTGATTGACTTTTTAAATCCTTCTTAAACATTTATGGATTTTTTTAATAAGTGGTAAAATTTATTAAAATTTATTTTTACAAGTGGTAAAATTTATTATAATTTAATAGTGTAAGGACAATAATTAGTGAAGATAATTATTCTTAACTATTTTTTGTAAACAAAAATAGTTTTAGGTCTTATTCTATGATTAAAATGGAGTTTTAGATCTTACTCCATGACCAAAATGCAATTTTAACCTAAATAATATTAACAAGAAAGCCTATATCCCTTGTGATCATGGCTACCTTTAATGGGTCATTTGCTTTACAACATTTAACCTTAATCAGTAGTAGTTAGAACTGTTGGGAGATAAGTTTTGCACTCTCCCCACTTAAGTTTAGTTCTTCCCACCTAAGTTTAGTTCTTGCAGAGTTCATTTGTCCAACTATAATGAGACTAAAAAGATAGATATCTGAAACCCTCACAAACCTTTGCTAAATCATAAGTTTCCAAGACATCATAACTAGTTCTCCTATTATATTTATTTAATTTTTAAAAATTAAATTCCACTCATAACACTTTCTGAGTTCTATTAAAAATTCTTTGTCTGTTAAAATACAAAATCATAATATCAATATTGGGATTTGAGCACACACAATTTCTTCTTCTTCCTTTCTGAAATTGAAATGGTGGGCAATTGAGTGATTGCGGCTGGCGTACACCTATTGATAATAAGCACATTTAATAGGTTTTTAGTGCTTAATCAGTTTTGTATGGACAAGATTAAATATTGATGGAATATCATTGGTAGTCCCAATAAATCAATAGTTGTGATTTCAAACCCTAACTTCCTCACTATTATAAAGGCATCAGTTTACATGTTTATTTTTTTACTTTTACTTGATCATATTTAAAATTTACTATGATGGCTCGCTGATTACCACATCTGAATGATTAACAAAGATTAAAGTTTTTTTACAAAGTGGAAAGATGGAAATGTGAAACGCAACCATTTATGACCATGTGCAGCAGTGTAAAATGACCGCGTTTCATTTTCATTTTCTGGGCCAAGGCGTTCACCGGCCACGACTTTGCAGCTCTGCATTTTTAATTGTTAGCTATGCATTTAACTGGTGCGTGGGGCGGCTTACTTAAGAGTTGTGGGTGTCTAGCATTTTTACATGCTGGCTGTGCAACACTTTTACTTGCATGTCACAACCTACCTATTGTGGACCGTCGTTTGTGATAAATTGTGAAGGAAAGAGAAATGCAGAGAGAAAAGAATAGTATATTCAAATGTATGAAGAAGTACAGAACATAACTCAAGAGATTCAGAAGCCCCTAACAATAGGAAATAGTTGAGCTTATATATGCTCAAAGCAAGAC